>VSMD01088767.1:0-20451 GCA_008750895.1 Mirza zaza
TTTTTTAATGAAAATTGAATACCTACCTTATAGGAAATATAATATCCTTTGGGTTTAGCTGAGTTGACTTCTCCTAGAAATGAAAGAGACTGTACTCTAGGTACTGGAGGGGTGGGACTCAGTACTGTGTTTGTGTGTATGTGTGTGCCTCTTTCTTGCTCTCTGTCTCTCAGCAGTGAGACCTTGGACGTGTTTGCTCATGAAGATGCAGTATATGGCTTGTCGGTAAGCCCAGTGAATGACAACATTTTTGCCAGTTCCTCAGATGATGGCCGGGTTCTTATTTGGGACATCCGGGAGTCTCCCCATGGAGGTAGGGTCACTGTGCAAAAAGCTGTTGGATTGTGTTGAACAGGTTGATGACAAGTTCATTGCACATCTAATTTATGGCCTGAGTTATCTAGGTGCAAGTGACATTAAGGGAGAGGAAATGTGAAACTCTCACATGGCATAAGGTGCATGTCTTTGGAGGTCTTATCCTACCCCAGAGTAGTCAGAGGTGAGGCACCTTTGCCAACCTTTTTCTACCCACCTGTGAATCTCCACAAACTCTTGTACCTTGATGTTTAGTGGCCCCAAGGAGCAGAAGGTATGGTGCATCACTGTGAAGGATAGCCACTAAGGGCCAGCTCTGTGTGTGCTGCTGACATGCACATATTCTTGTTTGTTTACAGAGGATGGGGATGCCATGCACTTTCTTGCATCCCAGCTTCAGGCTTATTACTTTGTTGAAATGATCACAGAGCTTCACCGTATCTATGTACAGGATCTTAAAATGATAGCTAGTATACTCTGTTTAAAGGAAATTGTTCGCCAGACATGGTGGCTCACGCCTGTAATCATAGCATTTTGGGAAGCCAAGGCAGGAGGATCATTTGAGGCCAGGAGTTTGGGACCAACCTGGGCAACATAGCGAGACTCTGTGTCTGCAAAAATAATTTAAAAAAAATTAGCCAGGTGTGGTAGCACACACAAATAGCTGAAATAGTTCCAGCTATTTGGGAGGCTGAGGCAGAAGGGTCGCTTGAGCCCAAGAGGAGTTCAAGGCTACAGTGAGCTGTGATCCACTACTGCCCTCTAACCTGGGTAACAGAGTGAGACCCTGTCTTTAAAAAATTAAAATAAAGGGGTTTGTGTGAGTAACTCTTCCAAATGTGCCTTTCGAGTCTCTGACATGTAAAATGAAGAACTTGTTTTGTTAACTTTCTTGAAAGTTCTTCAGGAAATACATCTTTTCAGCTCATTTCCTGCAGAGAGAGTTCTGTCTGTACCTCTGCCTGTCTTCAAAAGACCTGTTCCTCCAGCATCACCCTCAGTGCCACTGTCACACCCACCCTGGCCTTCAGTGCACTTTTGTAATGATCACACCTGTGTACACGCAGTTATTATCCTGACTGCTTTGTCTCACAGAATCTGGGTCTTTTTGTCCTTCTGTATTCCAAGCAATTAATGTATTGGGCTGTGCTCATTTTTGAGTTTCAAGCTATACGAAAAGCTTGTTCTTAGGGTTAGGCAGGTAGGTAGCAGCAGCCGTGGGTGAGTCAGTCCTATGTGCTCGGTAGGTGAGATTCACCTGTGTCTGAACTGCCTGATGACTGAGATAACTGAGTGCTTCACTTGCCCAGAGGCCTGTAAAGTACTGCATATGGAAGTCATAAGCTGAGAAGTGCTTTCTGAGTATTACTCTAACAGGTTCCATGGGAGTATGTCCTCTTAGGCAACTAAGTGATTTCTTCTTTACCTGGAGCCTGCTAATTTATGCAAAGGAATGCAGTTTCTAGGTGAAGTTGATTAGGATCTGGTTGGGTGCAAGAGAAGTTCAAGTATTAGATACCTTTCTTTCTTTTTTAAAAAAATATTCTAATATTGGAAGTAAAATCATAAAATTCTAGACCAAGGCCCCTTTATTTCCAATTTAGGGAACATTGTAAACCAGAAGGGAAAACGACATTATTGTTTTACCTTAATTTTTTCATTGATTTCTTTGTCTTCATTAAATCTGTGTGCAGTGTAAAAACTTTTAATTTCTAAAACTGATAAATTTGGATTAAAGATATAACAGTCCTACCAGGAATTGGTTGTGAGTTTTTTCAGCTCATGTGGAATTTAGTTTTACTTACTGTTAAACATTTTTAGTAACCATTTTCATTTTGTCACAGGATTTAAATAGATAGCTATATATATGTCTGAGTATTATAGCTTAAAATGTGGTTAAATGTGTTTAGCTGCTGTGTATGGGACTCATGGGGACTTTGTGAGTACAGGTGACTGGTGGGATGATGTACTACATTGAATTCTAGGCCATGGAAGTGGTCATTAAAGAGCGTGCTCCTACTCACATCCACACTTCTGCCTGTCTCCCTGCCCCTGGCCCAAAGATGCCTGGAATGAACTGATCATGATTTCTCTTTTCACAGAGCCCTTCTGCCTGGCAAACTATCCCTCAGCCTTTCATAGTGTCATGTTTAATCCCGTGGAGCCCAGGTTATTGGCCACAGCCAATTCAAAGGAAGGAGTGGGACTCTGGGATATTCGAAAACCTCAGAGGTGAGTCCCCTTTATTCATAAGGTGTTAAAACTTTCCTCTGCCTCATTTCTCATGTAATGTAATCAGCAAGTGTTGTGAGGACCTGTTTGGCAGTTATCTCAGTTGAGCATTTCCTAATATGTACCGATACTTCTGAAGCCACGAGAGTCTGTTCCCAAGGAGCAGGCAGTGTGAGAAATCCATACTTTTTGCTGAGGATGAATCATAAATGGGAATCTGAATTCTACACAGGGTCATTCTGGGCAATTGTATGAAGTAGTGAGAGCTTCCCTTTAGTATTGCATTCTCTCTTTAGGCCCCATGTTCCCCAGATGTGCAGGAACTCTTGCTAGGGGGAAAGAGTTTGCCAAACCCATTGCTGCTGAGCCAGGGGTTCTTAACCCTAGGCTCAAGGGGGTTCTTAAATGGTCTTCAGGAGAACTGCGAACTCCCAAAGTTATATGGAAATTACATATTGTGTATTCATTTAAGTGCACTTTTCTGAGAAGGAAGTTTGCTTTTCCTAGTTTCTCAAAAGGTCCAGTGACCACAAAAGCAGAAGATTTAGAGCCAGTACACTATGGTGTTAGGGACCTCTATGTGTTTCTTTTTCTGTTTGTCTTATTATAAGAGTACACTTAGGGTAATCTTGAACTAATGGTACAAATGACTACTGGGAGAGTTTCAGGCATCGTTAAAGGATGTGGAGATGGGGGTGACTAGAGGCTCTTTTATGTTCCCTAAATCCCATGGGAAAGGGACAACCTTTTATGGCACCTGTACATAAAGCTGGTCTTGCTTTATAAAAACTTACATGTACTACCAGCCAGCTCCTTTAGAAAATTCTACATGGTAGCAATTTCCCACTTTTTCTTTGAGACAGAGTCTCACTCTCTTGCCAGGGCTAGAGTGCTGTGGTGTCAACCCAGCTCATAGCAACCTCGAACTTCTGGGCTCAAGCGATCCTCCTGCCTTAGCCTCCTGGGTAGTTGGGACTACAGGCATGCGTCACCATGCCTGGCTAATTTATTCTTTTTCTATTTTTAGTTGTTTGGCTAATTTTTTTTTTCTATTTATAGTATAGACGGGGTCTCGTTCTTGCTCAAGCTGGTCTCGAACTCCTAAGTTCAAGCAATCCTCTTGCCTCGGCCTCCCAGAGTGCTAGGATTATAGGCATGAGCCACCGCTCCCAGCCAGTTTCCCACTTCTTAAAGCTGTGTTGCAAAAGAATATCATGGAAAGTAAGCAAGGTTATAATGGATTTCATGGGCCTCAGATGAAAGGGCAGTAAAGTACAGAGGATTATCTTCATCGATGATATTTAGTCCTAGGTGATTCTTTCCATGAGGCAGTAAGAAGGGGTTGGGACTATTGCAGCAGATCTGTGCAGCCTAGAGGGGTATCCTTGATGTTGAGCAGGGCTCCCTGAGATTTAGCCTGTCCTCTCTCTTGCATACACACCTGGCTCTTGCTTTTCCAGGCTGTTGAAATATGTGTGGTGGTAGGACCCCTAATGTGCCTTTACATTGTGTGCTTAAGGAGACTTGATCTCTGCCAGGAAGACAGTCTCCTGTGTTCAGCTGTGGCCTTCTTTGCCACTTCAGTCTCTTTAGGAATAACTGTTCTGCCTCATTCATATTATAGAAGGCAGGATTTAGACTAACTGTGCCAGCCTTCTCCTAACCTACCAGCTGGCAACTGGAGTGGGGCACTGAGCTATTCATCTTCAGTGGAAAGCTCGTGTAATTTGTGATGTCAGCAGTCTCTTGAGATAAGAAGAAAATGTAAGTGTTTTAATTTTCCTCCCAGTTCTCTCCCACTCTCCTCTACCAATTTCCTGCTGTACATTGTATGGGCCCTCCTCCCCTTTTCACTTGTGTCCTCACTAATAAACATAGTTTTTTCTTTTTAAAAATGCTAAGTAATTATTATTGTTATTTTGATAGTAGCATTTATTAGATTTAGGGTTTTTATGCAGAAAAGTATAGTGAAAACAAAAAAAAGAAAAAATCCATCTCCAGATTAACTCTGTTACTTGTATGTTTTTAAAATGTTTGAACATCAGTACAGTTCTTCTCTTTCCTAGTCACTTTCTCCAAAGGTAACTACAGTGAACAGTTTCTCATGTATCTTTTCTGAACATAATTTAATGTGTATAGCAACATGTATATGTATCCTTTTAAAAATTTAGACAAAAGGAAACATGCAGTAATACTCGCTGTTCTCAATTTTTTTTTTTTTTTTGAGACAAACTCTCAGGCTGTTGTTGCCTGGGCTAGAATGCAGTGATATAATCATAGCTCACTGCAGTCTCAGACTCTTGGGCTCAAGTGATCCTCCTGCCTCAGCCTTCCAAGTAGCTGGGACTACAGGTGTGCATCACCACACCCAGCTAATTTAAAAAAGAAATATTTTGTAGAGACAGGGGTCTCAGTATATTGCTCAGGCTGGTTTCAGACTCCTGGCCTCAAGCAGTCCTCGTGCCTCAGCCTCCCAAAGTGCTAGGATTACAGACATGAGCTACCATACCTGGCTGCCAACTTCTTTTTCAATTAATATCTTGGGCTAGGTACGGTGGCTCATGCCTGTAATTCTAGCACTCTGAGAGGCCGAGGCAGGGGGATCACTTGAGCTCAGGAGTTCCAGACCAACCTGAGCAAGGTTTTCTATTTTTTTTTACTAAAAATAGAAAAAATTAGCTGGGCATCATGGTGTGTGCCTGCAGTCCCAGCTACTCAGGAGACTGAGGCAGGAGGATCGCTTGAGGCCAGGAGTTTGAGGTTGCTGTGAGCTAGGCTAATGCCACAGCACTCTAGCTCGGAGGACAGAGCAAGACTGTCTCAAAAAAAAAAATCTTGGAGCTCATTTCATATCAACACTTACAGATCTAGCTCATTCTTTTAATGACTATGGCATTCCACTTACATGATGTACCAAACAACCAGGACTTCTTTTTTTTTCGTTTTTTTTTTTGTTTTAGCGTATTGTGGGGGTACAAGTGTTAAGGTGACATATGTTGCCCATGCCCCCCCTCCCCCCTCGAGTAAGAGCTTCAAGCGTGTCCATCCCCCCAATGTTGCACATCTTACTCGTTTTGGTTGTATATCCCCCTCTCCTCCTCCCCGCTCCCACCCTCCCGACACCTGATAAATGTTACTCCTATATGTCCACTTAGGTGTTGATCTGTTAATACCAATTTGCTGGTGAGTACATGTGGTGCTGGTTTTTCCATTCTTGAGATACTTCACTTAGTAGAATGGGTTNCCTCCCGACACCTGATAAATGTTACTCCTATATGTCCACTTAGGTGTTGATCTGTTAATACCAATTTGCTGGTGAGTACATGTGGTGCTGGTTTTTCCATTCTTGAGATACTTCACTTAGTAGAATGGGTTCCAGCTCTATCCAGGAATATACAAGAGGTGCTAGATCACCATTGTTTCTTAAAGCTGAGTAGTACTCCATGGTATACATATACCACATTTAATTAATCCACTCATGAATTGATGGGCACTTGGGTTGTTTCCACAGCTTTGCAATTGTGAATTGTACTGCTATAAACATTCGAGTGCAGGTGTTTTTTTCATAAAGTGACGTTTGATCTTTTGGGTAGATGCCCAGTAGTGGAATTGCTGGATCAAATGGTAGATCTACTTGTATTGCTTTGAGGTATCTCCATATTGCTTTCCACAGAGGTTGAACTAGTTTGCAGTCCCACCAGCAGTGTAGGAGTGTTCCTCTCTCTCCACATCCACCCCAGCATTTATTGTTTGGGGACTTTTTGGTAAAGGCCATTCTCATTGGAGTTAAGTGATATCTCATTGTGGTTCTGATTTGCATTTCACTGATGATTAGAGATGTTGAGCATTTTTTCATATGTTTGTTGGCCATTCTTCTGTCTTCTTTTGAGAAGTTTCTGTTCATGTCCTTTGCCTATTTTTTGATACCGTCGTTTGATTTTTTTCTTGCTGATTTTCCTGAGTTCTAAATAGATTCTAGTTATCAGCCCTTTATTTGATATGTAGCTTGCAAAAGTTTTCTCCCATTCTGTGGGTTGTCTGTTTACTCTCTTGACAGTTTCTTTGGCTGTGCAGAAGCTTTTTAATTTGATCAGGTCCCATTTGTTTATTTTTGTTGCTGTTGTGATTGCCTTTGGGGTCTTCTTCATAAATTCTTTGCGTCAGCGAATGTCTAGAAGAGTATTTCCAACATTTTCCTCTAGAATTCTAATAGTTTCACACCTAAGGTTCAAGTCTGTTACCCAGCATGAGTTGATTTTTGTGAGAGGTGAAAGGTGTCAACCAGGACTTCTTGTTTCCAGTTTTTATCATTAGAAACAATGTTGCATCAAACCTGATTGCACATCTATCTTGGCCTACTTTTGCAGAAATATCTGTAGTGAATTGCTGCATCAAAGGGTAGATGTTTTTAAATTTTTGATAAAATTGTTGAATTGTACCCCCACCACCAAAGGCTTTGCTGACTTACAAATCTACCAACTGGGTATGAGACTGCATGTTTCTCTAGACCTTTACTAACACTTCAACTATTGCTAGTCTTAGAGGGAAAAATGACATCTTGTTTTGATTTCTTCTTCAATTATGGGTAAAGCTATATTATTTCTTTGGTAACCTGTAGTTTTCAAAACCCATATGAAAGAAAAGTCATCTATTAATAATAAGGCTAATTGGCATTCTTGACTGATTTCTTTCTTGGAATAAAAGAATGAGCACAGTATCATGGGGATTAGGATGTTTTTGTATTTATTTAAACTCTCCTAGGCTGGGCCAGGTGGCTCACGCCTGTAATCCTAGCACTCTGGGAGGCCGTGGTGGGCGGATTGCTCGAGGTCAGGAGTTCGAAACCAGCCTGAGCAAGAGCGAGACCCCGTCTCTACTATAAATAGAAAGAAATTAATTGGCCAACTAATATATTAGCCGGGCATGGTGGCGCATGCCCGTAGTCCCAGCTACTCGGGAGGCTGAGGCAGCAGGATTGCTTGAGCCCAGGAGTTTGAGGTTGCTATGAGGGAGGCTGACGCCACAGTACTCACTCTAGCCTGGGCAACAAAGCGAGACTCTGTCTCAAAAAAAAAAAAAAAACAAAAACCAAAACTCTCCTAAGATTCTGTGAGGTTTTTGGGTATCAGGCAGAAAAGGGGCATGAAATATCCTTGGAATACTTAACTTCACATCCACTGGAGTTTAGGGATTAAATTACAGATCTTTTCTGTTTGAATTCCCATAGTACAAATTGGTGTGGGGGAGGGAGAGAGGGCCCTTTTTCTTTGTCATGTAGGATTAATTATGCTGAATTGCAATAGGTAATTTGTCTCATGAGCATAGCTGCCTAGGAACCCCAACCCAGATCTTGGGGCAAATCTGAATCCCTTGGGAGGACAAGCCTGCAATAGGATAGATCTATGTCATGGATACTTAAAGTCTAGGGAGAGATTTTAGGGGATTTGTGAACCCCTTATAACTGCAGGTAAAATTGCGTGTGCTTATGTATATGAGCAAGCACACATGTAGCATTTTTTCTAGGTATAGGAGAGAGCTTTTACTGGGCTGTCATAGAGACCCTTGACCCCAAAAAGAAGAGAATTGCTCAATGTTCTGAAGATTGTAGGTTTAGAGCCTATTGTGGTTCTTTACCAGGCTTTTAAATGACTTCCAGCTTGCAATAGCATGGGCAAGTGAGTGAATTCCGGGCCTACTCAGAAAGGAGGCTACTAGCCTCCTTAGAAACATAATCTCCTTGGAGCAATGAGGGAGAATCACAGTGAACACTTTTTCCTTCCTGGTTTAACCTGTGGGTTATTTAATGCTTAAATGGTTTCTTTAGCCTGTGCTATAACTCTCTACTTGGTAGCCTGTAAGTGTGTGAGCAGTCACTTTTGTCCCCCTGCTGCCCTGAAATAAGCTGATTAGAAGGCTGGCTGGCAGAATAAAATTTCAGCTCTACAAAGGACTTTAGTTATAACCTGAGCTGACTTCCTTGTTGTATGGATTAAGAAACTAGCCCAACAAGGTAAGGGGAGGTAGAAGAACTTGATGGTTTAGAGTGTAGGCTCATTCTTCCTGTGTTTAAGTCTAGGCAGTGCACTGTTTGTTGTTGTTGTTGTTCTGAGGTGAACACTGAAATAAACTTTAATCTAATTGTTGTTTTTAAAAATTTTTTTGTAAATTAAGAGACAGAGTTTCAGTGTGTTCACCAGGCTGGTCTCAGACAGCTGACCTCAAGTGATCCTCCTGCCTTGGCCTCCCAAAGTGCTGGGATTACAGGGATGAGCCACACCTATCTGGGCAGTACACCTTAATAGCCATATGATATTGAGCAAGTTAATCCACCTCTCAGTACATCATGATGACAATTATTTGAATAATTACCTTATTTAATCCTTATGACAACTCTATTAGGTAGGTTCTGTTATTCTTATTTTAATGATAAGAGAATCAAGGTCCAGAGAGGTAAAATAACGTGTGTGTGTGTATATGTGTGTGTGTGTGTGTGTGTGTACATACGTATATATCATCCTTCCCCCCTTTTTGTAAATCATATTGAGTCTCTGCACATTCTAGTTTTTTTCATCGATGCCTCCTTGCCATAGAAATTTTTCAAAACTCCTCTCAAATTTTTCTAATACAGACATCTTAAACTCTGAAGTCTGAGTTCTTTAGACTTTCTGTCCCTAAAAATGAAATCCCTTTTCACTGTCTCATGGCCCAGCCCCTGTCTACACAGTGGCATTCTAAGTTTCTTGCCTTTTGTAACTCTAGAAATCTGCATATGCTATTTATTTTGCTACAAAACTTTAAAACAGGTGGTAAACTATCTGCCTGTAGATCATATTCAACCCACAGAGATATTTTGTTTGGTGTATATGATATTGTAGAGTTTGGAAAATTGCAAAGAAAAATTACAATTTCTAACATCTCCTGAAAACATAAAAAGATCTGATATTGTTGGACCTTTGTTCTCATATAGCAACACTCAGCCAAAACTGAGTGATAGGTTTCCCCTTAAAATTTTATGGTATGTTAAGGGTCTCACCACTTCTTGATGTCTTAATCCAGGTATAATCCCTCATTTACATTACTTGCGTAGCCCTGTAGACATAGAAGTTGGAAGGGTCTGCTTTAGGGGTTTTAGTGGTGATAAGTAGGCCTTTGGGAGGAGAAACTTGAACATCAGAGACTGGATAAGAGAGAAAATGTAATATATACAGGTATTGCATGTTTGGACAAGGTTTTATTTATTTTGTTTAGGTTATTTCTGCTGAGGTCTTTTTATAACCATCCTCCTTTGTCATTGTCAGTGTCCCAGTTATGCCTTGCTTGGACTATTGCAGTGGCCTCTGAACAGTTTTCAGAACTGAGATCTAATGTCTACAGAATTCAGGAAAAGCAAAGTTTCCCCTGCTTTCACTCTGCTTGTTTCACTTTTTTCCTTGCCTGTTTTAGCTGTCTGCTTACTCACCACGTCTTTCTGTCTAACCTCTTTAGTTCCTGTCAGGAATTGGTAGTTCTGTGACAGGTACCAGTGTCTTGCTTTGACAAGGATAATAAAGAATAGTTCTTTCCCACTATAAAATAAATAAAAACTGGGGGAGGCTGAGGCAGGAGGATTGCTTCAGCTCAGAAGTTTGAGACTAGCCTGAGCAGGAGCGAGATCCCATCTCTACTATAAATAGAAAGAAATTAGCCAAACAACTAAAAATAGAAGAAAATTAACTGAGCATGGTGGTGCATGCCTGTAGTCCCAGCTACTTGGGAGGCTGAGGCAGGAGGATCACTTGAGCCCAGGAGTTTGAGTTGCTATGAGCTAGGCTGATGCCACGGCACTCTAGCCCAGGCAACAGAGTGAGACTCTGTCTCAAAAATAAAATAAAACTGGGATACTCCAGGAATCCCTATAAAGATTTACCTTATAAGATGATGCTTTTATGTGTTGTGTAAAGGACACATATGAAAATGGGCCATAAACACAAATTCCTACTATCAGAGGAAATTGGTCCTCATCTGGCTTTGAGGACCTCTAGATTAAATGTCTATTCTTTGGGGCCTGTGCCAATCCTGCTAAACCAAAATTAAATGAAACTCTTTGGCTGGGGTGGCTCATGCCTATAATCCTAGCACTCTGGGAGGTTGAGGCAGGAGCATCGTTTGAGCTCAGGAGTTCAAGACCAGCCTGAGCAAGAGTGACACCCCGTCTCTACTAAAAAAAATAGAAAGAAATTAGCTGGACAACTAAAAAAAAAAAAAAAAAGGAAAAGAAAAAAAAATATATACACACACACACATATATATAAATTAGCTGGGCATGGTGGCGCATGCCTGTAGTCCCAGCTACTCGGGAGGCTGAGGCAGGAGGATTGCTTGAGCCCAGGAGTTTGAGGTTGCTGTAAGCTAGGATAACGCCATAGCACTCTACAACGGGCAACAGAGTGAGACTCTGTCTAAAGAAAAAGAAACTACTTGCCTTCTGAACAAGCCAGAAAAATCTCTCCCATGTTGCATTTGAGGGTCGCTCAAATATATTATGGGAAAATAGAGCACAGGGGTTCAATATTCCTGCTCATTTTAAAAATTGAATTTTTTGTCTTTTACAATTCTTTATAAATTCTAGATATGAATTCTTATTCAATATATGTATTAGGAATAATTTTTCTAGACTATTACTTTGGCTCATTTTTTCACTTACTTAATGGTATCTTTGATGAATAAAAGTTCTTAATTTTAATGGAATTCATAAAATTCATAAATTTTCCATAAAAAGATATCCAAATAGTTAATAAGCATTTGAAAGGTACTGAACTTCATTATTCCTGAGGGAAATACAAATTAAAACCACAGTGAGTTATCACTATATACCTAGAGTGGTTAAAATTAAAAAGACTGATAGTACCAAGTATTAACAAGAGCATGAACCAACAGAAACTCCCATATTTTAGGTGAGTGTAAGTTGGTATAACCATGAGGGAAACCTATTTATGAGTATCTACTAATGCTAAACATATGACTCAGTGACCCAGCAATCTCTCTCTTAGGTATATTTAAGAGAAATGAGTACATATTTCCACCAAAGACTTGTACAAGAACCATTCTCAGCTACTCTATTCATAATAGCCAAAAGCTAGAAACAACTTAAATGTCCATCAAGAGAAAATGATAAATATACTGTGGAATAGCCATACAATAGAATATTACACAGGCATAAATAAAGAACAGACTACATATATGCACATTGACATGGATGAATCTAACGATCATAATGTTGAATGAAAGAAGCCGGATATAAAAGAGTCTACAGTGCATGATTCCATTTGCATGATGTTTAAGAACAGGGAGGTTATAGAAGTCAGAATAGTGGTTACCTCTGGGTACAATATTGACTGAAGAAGGTGAGGGAAAGTTCTGGGGTTCTGTATCTTGATCTGTGTGGTAGTTTTGTGTGTATACTTACATAAAAATTTATTGAGCTATACACTTTGATTTAGTGTGCTTTACTGCATCATGTTGTATCTTTAAATAAATTAAAAAAGAATCCAAGGCTCCTACTATTGTTTTCAAGTGGGTATTTATCTTTTTCTCTATGATTCCAGTGGTTGTAGCAACATCACTGGCTCTTTAGGGAGCTGGCTTGAAGAGACAAAAGAGAGTCAGGAGGACCTAGCAATTTAGATGGTATTATAGAAAATTCAGCAGAAAAGCTGGGGATCATTGGGGTTTGTTTGTCACAATGGTTAGCTCTAGCCAGAGATGTGTCTTCTGTTTAGCTATTCCTTTCTTTCTGTCTTCTTCCACTCCCCCATCTTTACCATGCATACATATATAGTATGCATGCAAGTGTTCTATCCTGAAACTCTTAATAAAAAGCTTGTTTTCTTCCTAGCACAGGATTCTTAAATTCTTTGTTTTTTTATTAATATTTTCACCCCTTTTATAATCATACTGGTTAAAATCTCAGAGTCTCATTTGACCCTTCCATCTTTCCTTCCCTTTACCATAAGCAGCCTTGCTCTGTGTTAGTGCCTGGCCACTTTTTTTTTTTAGTTCTTAAAGCCTCTGCCCCATCTCAGACCCATTTCCCTCTGTCTGTAAGATACTGACTGCAGTGGCTCCTTCACTTGCTTCTGGCATAAAGCACATATCCTTAAACATCACTTTTGCCATTTCCTTATCCAGGAGCTTTAGTGGCTTCTTGTTATCTTTGTTCACATCCATATTGCCAGAACCTATAATGTGGGATGCTCTAAGAAAACAGTCTTTTTTTTTTTAGAATGAATTTATGATCTGCTTTTCTGGATAAAATCAAAATTCCTTGGGCAAGCAGTCTGCCCTTTCCCTTATGTCAGTCTCCCTTCTCCCCTTGCTCTGCTTCCCCACATGAGAACACATGCACATAGAGGAGAGTTTCTCCTTTTTTCGTGATTTTTCTTTCTTTGTTTTTAAAAAATATAAATAGAGACAGGGTTTTATTATGTCACTTAGGCTAGTCTTGAACTCCTGGGCTTAAGCAGTTCTCCCCCCTCAGCCTCCAAAGTGCTTGGATTATAGGTATGAGCTACTACACCTGGTCTCTTGATTTTTTTTTTTTACCTCTTCAAGACCTGGTTACCAAGAACAAATGGTAACCTATCAGAGAAAACTTCCTTGCTGAATCTCCCTGTTATATAGTCTTTTTTTTTTTTTTTTTTTGAGACAGGGTCTCATTCTGTTCCCTAGGGTGGAGTGCAATATGGTCATCATTGCTCACTATAATCTCAAACTCCTGGGTTCAAGTGATCCTCTTGCCTCAGCCTCCTGAGTAGCTAGAGCTACAAGTGTGCACAACCATGCCTGGCTAATTTTTTAAAAAGTTTTTTGTGATCTCAAGCTCCTGGCAATACTCCTGCCTTGCCTCCCAAAGTGGTAGGATTACAGGCGTGAGCCACTGTGGCCCCCGTTAGATAGTCTTTTTTTTTTTTTTTTTTTTGAGACAGAGTCTTGCTTTGTTGCCCAGACTAGAGTGAGTGCCATGGCGTCAGCCTAGCTCACAGCAACCTCAAACTCCTGGGCTCAAGTGATCCTTCTGCCTCAGCCTCCCTAGTAGCTGGGACTATAGGCATGCACCACCATGCCCGGCTAATTTTTTCTATATATATTAGTTGGCCAATTAATTTCTTTCTATTTATAGTAGAGACGGGGTCTCGCTTTTGCTCAGGTTGGTTTCCAACTCCTGAGCTCAAACGATCCGCCCACCTCGGCCTCCCAGAGAGCTAGGATTACAGGCGTGAGCCACCGCACCCGGCCTTAAAGATTATTTTACTTACCGTGTCCTCAGCACCTAGCACCATTTTGGCACAGAATATGTGTTGAATGAATGACACTTTCCCTAAATTATAGAGAAGGCAATATCTATATTTAGGATCTCTATAAAGTACTTATGGCCTACGTCTTTCATGTTGTATGTCTCAGTTGCTGCTTTTGGCATCATTAGTTATCTTTTATTTATTTATACGGAGTCTTGCTCTGTCACCCAGACTGAAGTGTAGTGGTGCAATCACAGCTCACTGCAACCTCCAACTCCTGGACTCAAATGATCCTCCTGGCTCAGCCTCCCGAGTAGCTAAGAGTACAGGCACGTACCACCACACTCGGCTAATTTTTCAAATTTTTTTGTAGAGATGAAGTTCCACTATGTTGGCCAGATTGGTCTTGAACTCCTGGCCTCAAGTCAGTCCTCCTGCCTTGGTCGCCTAAAGTGCTGGGATTACAGCTTCGAGCCACCATACCCGATTGTTAGTTATTGACCAGTAGTATTATGTCTTTGATTCCCTTCCCAGTGCCCAGGAATTGCTTCGCCTAAACTATATTAGTATTTGTGTTTTTCTGCGAATTTTAAGGGAGGGCATGTTTTATTCATCTTTAATTTCTAGTGCCTAGCACAGTGCTTGGAATATTATGGAAACTTAGTAAAAATGGCACAGTATTACACAAAATAGTCAAAGCTATCCTTTTCAAAATATTTTTCAAAGCTAAGTTTGTATAATGTTTATGGATGTTTAATCTGTGAATATAATGGCATGGATCAAAATGTTATATCTAAGGAATAAATCCTTAAGTTGTAAGGGTTCTTGCTGGGCTTCGAATGCCTCAGTTATGTGGGAGAGAGCCAGGTATTCTGGTGAAGTTGTTTTCTAGCTTTCATGCCACACGGGGGAGCTATAGAATTATTTTTTGTCCACTGGAGGATGCCAGGCCCCTAGTACCTTTACCCAGTGATTCTCAAATTTTAAGGAGCATCAGGACCACCAGGGGAGCTTGTTAAAGTACTCCTTCATGGAGCCCTTACTCAGAGATTGAATTGTTGGTCTGGGGTGGGACCTACCATTTTTAAACAAATATTCCAGGTGATTTAGCAACTTTATCTTGTAGTGTGGAAACTATGGTTATTCACAGAGATCTGTATTGAATTTGCTACAGTTCTCAGACCCAGGGTCTTTGGGCTTTAGGCCAGAGCTTCCCTATGTTCATTCCTTCTCACCAAGCACAAATGTGCTTTTTACAACAAGAGACCTAGCATCAGACCAGAGCATCTGGAGAATGTCTGGTGAATGGATGGGAGTTCTGGAAGCATATACCATTCATATCTTTCCTTTAATTCTCCCAAGTCCATTTATTTAGGAGGAGGTGATATCAAAACCCTAAATCAAATGGACTTCCTTATTTTAAAATCAAATGTTGACTTTTTTCTTTTTTTCTTTTTTTTGTTTTGTTTAGTTTTGAGATAGGGTCTCATTTTGTTGTCTGGGCCAGAGTGCAGTGGCATCATCATAGCTCATTGCAACCTCACACTCCTGAGCTCAAGTGATCTTTCTGTCTCAGCCTCTGAAATAGCTGGGACTACAGGTGCATGCCACCACACCTGGCTAAGTTTTCTAAATACTTTTTGTGGAGACAAGATCTCGCTATGTTGCTCAGACTAGTCTCAAACTCTTGGCCTCAAGTGATCCTCCTGCCTTGATCTGCCAAAGTGCTGATATTATAGGCATGAGCCACCACACCTAGCCTCTTTTTAAAAATTTTATTGTAAAAAAATTTTCAAATATTTAAAAAAGTAGAATAGTAAAAATAGAATTTACTTATTGTGGATATTTCTTACAATATGAGATCCTATGTCTGGCTTCTTTTACTTAGCATCATCTTTTTGAGATTCATCCATATTATAGCATGCATCAGTACATCATTCCTTTTGTGGCTAATAGTCTAATTGTGTGGATGTTCACATTTTGTTTATCTGATTATTTTGGTTCCATCTTTTGGGTATTGTGAATAACACTGTCATTACCATTTGTGAATAAATATTTGTTTGAGTACCTGTTTTCATTTCTTTTTGGGTATATACATGTAGGAGTGGAATTGCTGGGTTATATGATACTCCTATGTAAAACTTTTTAAGGAACTACCAAATTGCTTTCCATGAAAAAGATAATTCTTTTAAAAAACATAACCACAGGCGGGGTATGGTGGCTCACGCCTATAATCCTAGCACTCTGTGAGGCCGAGGCAGGAGGATCATTTGAGCTCAGGAGTTGGAGACCAGCCTGAGCAAGAGCGAGACCCCGTCTCTACTAAAAAAATAGAAAGAAATTAGCTGGACAACTAAAAAAAAATATATATATGTATATATATAAAAATTTAGCCAGGCATGGTGGCGCATGCCTATAGTCCCAGCTACTTGGGAGGCTGAGGCAGGAGGATCACTTGAGCCCAGGAGTTTGAGGTTGCTGTGAGGTAGGCTGATGCCATGACATTCTAGCTCAGCAACAGAGCAAGACTCTGTCTCAAAAATAAATAAACTAATAAATAACCATAATATTATCCCACCTAAAAATTAATAATTCCTTAATATCATCTCATATTTAGTTGTTATAATTGGTTTTTATGAATCAGGATTCAAATAAGGTCCATACAAAGCAATTGGTTGATATGGCTGCTGCTGCTTTTTTTTTTTTTTTGTAAAATATACATAAAATTTATCTTAACTTTTTTTGCTGTCTCAGCTTGTTCTTCTTTTATTTTTTTCCCCTTTAAAAAATTTAACATATTTAGGGGATACAGGTTGAATTCTGTCACATGTATACATTATATATGGTAAAGTCTAGGCTTTTAGTGTACCCATCACCTGAATAGTGTGTATTGTACCCCATAGGTAATTTTTCATCCCGCTCACCCTTCCCCTATTTGAGTCTCCAATGTCTATTATATCATTCTGTCTGTCCTATGTAGCCATAGTTTAGCTCCCACTTATAAGTGAGAACATGTGGTATTTTTCTGTTCTTGAGTTACTTCACTTAGGATAATGGCCTTCAGTTCCATCCAAGTTACTGCAAAAGACATTATTTCATTTTTTCTTATTGCTGAGTATAAGCTGAGTGTATATACACACACACACACACACACACTCTCTCTATATATATATGTGTGTGTGTGTATATACATATATACACACCACATTTTCTTTAACCACTTATTGGTTCATGGGCCCTTAGGTTGATGCCATATCTTTGCAATTGTGAATTGTGCTGTGGTAAACATAGGAGTACAGGTGTCTTTTTGATACAGTGATTTCTTTTTCTTTTCTTCTTTTTTTTTTTTGAGACAGAGTCTCGCTTTGTTGCCCAGGCTAGAGTGAGTGCCATGGCGTCAACCTGGCTCATAGCAACCTCAAACTCCTGGGCTCAAGCGATCCTCCTGCCTCAGCCTCCCAAGTAGCTGGGACTACAGGCATGCGCCACCATGCCCGGCCAAGTTTTTCTATATATATTAGTTGGCCAGTTAATTTCTTTCTATTTTTAGTAGAGACGGGGTCTCACTCTTGCTTAGGCTGGTTTCGAACTCCTGACCTCGAGCAATCCGCCCGCCTCGGCCTCCTAGGGTGCTAGGATTACAGGCGTGAGCCACCACGCCCGGCCTTGATACAGTGATTTCTTTTCCTTTGGATAGATACCTAGTAGCGGGATTGCAGGATTGGATGGTAGATCTAATTTTAGTTCTTTGAGAAATCTTCATACTAATCTTCCTAGGGGTTGTACTAATTTACATTCCCATCAAATGTATAAGTGTTTCATTTTCACTGCATTGGCACCAACTTCTATTGTTTTTTGACTTTTTAATCATGCCTATTCCAATCGAAGTAAGATGATAGCTCATTGTCATTAAATTTGCATTTCTCTAATGATTAGTGACATTGAACATTTTTTCATATGTTTCTTGGCCATTCGTGTATCTTGTTTTGAAAAATGCTCATGTCATTTGCCTACTTTTTAATGGAGTTTGTTTTTTTCTTGCTTAGTTGATTTCCTTGTTGATTTTGGATATTAGTCCTTTGTTGAACATATTATTTGCAAATATTTTCTCCCATTCTGTATGTTAGACTATTTACCATTTTAATTATTTTTTTTGCTGGGCAGAAGCTTTTTAGTTTAATTAAGTCCCATTTGTCTATTTTTGTTTTTGTTGATTTGCTTTTGTGGTCTTAGTTATAAATTCTTTATGTAGACCACTGTCCAGAAGAGTTTTTTAAGGTTTTCTTCTAGAATTTGTATTATTTCAGGTCTTACATTTAAGTCTCTAATTCATCTTGAGTTAATCTTTGTATATAGTGAGAGATAGAGATCCAGTTTCATTCTTTTGCATATGGCCATCCAATTTTCTCAGCATCATTTATTGAATAGAATGTCCTTTCCCCAGTATATGTTTTTGTCTGCTTTGTCAAAGATCAGTTGGTTATAGGTATATGGTTTTATTTCTGGGTTCTATATTCTATTTCATTGCTTTGTGTGTCCACTTTTGTGCCAGTACCATGCTGTTTTGGTTACTATAGCCCTGTAGTATAATTTGAAGTCGAGTAATATGATGCCTTTAATTTTGTTCTTTTTGCATTTGCTTAGGATTGCTTTGGCTATTTGGGCTCTGTTTTGGTTCAATATGAATTTTAGAACTGTTTTCTCTAATTCTATGAAAGATGATATTGGTATTTTGATAGAAATTACATTGAATCTGTAGATTGCTTTAGGTGGTATGGTCACCTAAATTACATTGAATCTGTAGATTGCTTTAGGTGGTATGGTTGGTATTTTGATAGAAATTACATTGAATCTGTAGATTGCTTTAGGTGGTATGGTCATTTCAACAATATTGATTCTTTCAATCCATGAGCATGGGATGTTTTTTCATTTGTTTGTGTCTTCTGTGATTTCTTTCATCAGTGACTTGTAGTTCTCCTTGTAGAGATCTTTCACCTCTTCAATTAAATTTTTTTTCTTCCCCCATCTACTCCCAGCCCAGTCCTTCATGCTGGTCCACCCCTGAGTAGTGCTTGGCCCCACGTAGAGTCCAGAGAGTCATTGAGGCAGCACCTGGTTGTGGTTAAACCATGTTAAGGAGGATTTTGCAGAGGGAAAGAGAGTGAAACCATCTTTCTGGCAGCATGTGAATAGGAGATCCTGGGCCACAGGTGCCATTGCAGTGATCAGTGGCCAAGTTGGCAGTGAGGGTATCCCTTCTTCATCTCAGGCTCCTTCCTTATTTATTCCTAAGTATTTACTTATTTATTTTTTTGCAGATATTGTGAATGAGATTGAGTTCTTGATTTGGTTCTCAGCTTGGTTGTTGTTTGTGTATAGAAATGCTATTGAGTTTTGTACCTTGACTTTATAACCTGAGACTTTGCTGAATTTATTTATCAAATCTAGGAATCCTTTAGATGAGTTTTCTGGGTATAAGTTCATATCATCAGCAAACTTAGATATTTTGACTTCCTCTTTTCCAATGTGTATGCCCTTTATTTCTTCCTCTTACCTGATTGTTCTGACTAGGTGATATGGCTTCTAAGTCTCCTCTAGCCTATAGGTACTCTTGCCTCTTACTTTTTTTTGTAATTTATTTGTTGAAGAAACTGAATTATTTGTCTTAGGAATTTCTTATTTTCTAGCTCACACTGATTGCATTCTTGTACTATCATTTAGCATGTCCTCTAACCCTGATTTTTCCCATGAATTGATATTAGATCAAGGGGCTTAAACAAATTCAGCTTTTATTTTTTTTAATGGGTGCAAAAATATTTTGTAGATGGTGTTTGTACATCCATAAGGAAGCTAAAAATGGCTAGTTATCTTTCCTTTTGTTTCAAAGTACTTTGACAAACTTCTTAGTTTAGTTTCTTAAAACATAAGTAATGTTGTTGAAGAAGTAGAGAAACTTGATCACTCTTATATTGTTGGTGGTAACATATAATGGTATAGCCACTCTAGAAAATAGTTTGGTAATTCCTTTATAAATTAAAGACGAACTTACTATATGACCCAGCAATTGCCCTCTTGGTCATTTATCTAGAGTGGCGTCATCATAGCTCACTGCAACCTCATACTTCTGGGCTCAAGTGATCCTCCTGCCTCAGCCTCCTGAGTAGCTGGGACTATCAGGGCACAGCCACACCTAGGGTAATTTTTCTATTTTTTATAGAGATGGAGTCTCACTCTTTCTGAGGCTGGTCTCAAACTCGAGCTCAAATGATTCTCCTGCCTTGGCCTGCCAGAGTACTAGGATTACAGGCATGAGCCATCATGCCTGGCCACATGAAAACATTTTGGAAATTAATTTAATAAAGAACTTCTTGCTTCTTCAAGGATATCTATCTTGATATAATTCCTTCGGTGAATTCTTGAATAGTATAAACTTTTAATTTTGTGATCTCAGGTTTGACCTTATATTTTATCTGTTGTGAGTCACATATTTTAGATACGTGCTTCTTAGTATACTCTCAATAATAATGTTGGGGCCGGGCGCGGTGGCTCAAGCCTGTAATCCTAGCTCTTTGGGAGGCCGAGGTGGGCGGATCGTTTGAGCTCAGGAGTTCGAGACCAGCCTGAGCAAGAG
>VSMD01088776.1:0-83514 GCA_008750895.1 Mirza zaza
TTTTTTGAGACAGAGTCTCGCTTTGTTGCCCAGGCTAGAGTGAGTGCCGTGGCATCAGCCTAGCTCACAGCAACCTCAAACTCCTGGGCTCAAGCAATCCTGCTGCCTCAGCCTCCCAAGTAGCTGGGACTACAGGCATGTGCCACCATGCCCGGCTAATTTTTTCTATATATATGTTAGTTGGCCAATTAATTTCTTTCTATTTATAGTAGAGATGGGGTCTCGCTCTTGCTCAGGCTGGTCTCGAACTCCTGAGCTCAAACGATCCGCCCACCTCGGCCTCCCAGAGAGCTAGGATTACAGGCTTGAGCCACCACGCCCGGCCTGTAATATATTTTGAAAGCAGGAAGTGTGATACCTCTACCATTGTTGTTCTTACTCAAGATTGCTTTGGCTATTCAGAATCTTTTGTGGTTCCATATGAATTTTAGAATTGTTCTTCTATTGCTATAAAAATGCCAATGTGATTTTAATAAGGTTACATTGACTCTGTAGATCATTTTGGGTAGTATATACAGTATAATTATATTAACATTTCTAATCCATGAACACTGAATGCCTTTTTATTTATCTATTGTTCTTTAATACCCTTCATCTATGTTTTGTGATTTTTAGAGTACAAGTCTTTTATATTTTTGGTTGAGTTTATTCCTAAGCATCACATTCTTTTTGAAGATATTGTAAATGCTACTGTTTTTTCAATTTATTTTTAATAGCTCATTGTTAGTGTATAGAAATAAAATTGATTTTTATACTGATATTGTATCATGCAACTTTACTGAATTCATTTATTAGTTCTAACAGGTTTATCCCCCCCCCTTTTTTTTTTGGTTAAAGTCTATTTTGTCCATTTTTTCTGATATGCAATATGTATAGCCACTCCCACTTCCTTTATTCAGTCTCTTTAGGGTTTTCTACATATATGTCATCTGCGAAAGAGGTTATTTTATTTCTCCCTTCCAAATTTGGATCCCTTTCCTCCCCCAACCAACTCCTTTTCTTCCTTCCTTCCTCCCTTCGTTCCTTCCATCCTTTTGAGTAAAACTCAGTGCAAGGCAAATGCATGCCCTTGCCTTGCACTGGATCTTATAAGAAAAATTTCCAATTTTTTTCACAATGAGTATGATGCTTATTGTGGGCTTTTCATAAATGGTCTTTATTGGATTAAGGCAAGTTCCTTCTATACTTATTTTGTTGAGAGGGTTTTATCATGAATGAACATCAAATTTTCTCAAATGCCTTTTCTTTATCTATTGAGATGAATATGTAGTTTTTATCTTTTATTCTGTTAATGTGAGGTATCATATTCATTGACTTGCATGTGTTGAAAAATCTCAAGGATAAATCCCACTTGGTCATGGTATATGATCCTTTTAATGTGCTGCTGAAGTCAGTTTACAGATTTTTGCAAATAATATTTAGCAGGGATATTGACCTGTAGTTTTCTTTTCTGTGGTCTCTTTGTCTAGCTTTAGTATCAAGATGATTTTCTTTTGATATCCTGTTTGACCCAATGGTTGTTCAAGCGTGTGTTGTTTAGGTTTCATGTGTTTGTGAATTTTCTCATTTTTTTACTGTTACTGATTTCTAGGTTTAGTCCATTGCAGTAAAAAAGATATTTTGTATAATTTTAATTTTCTTAAATTTGTTGAGATTTGTTTTGTGACCTAACATGTAATCTATTCTAGAGGATGTTCCTGTATGCTTGAGAAGAATGTGTGTTCTTCTACTATTGGGTAGAAATTTCTGTATGTCTGTTAGGATTATTTAGTCTATCATTTTACTCAAGTCAGTAGTTTCTTTACTGATTTTCTGTCTCGATGTTCTATTCATTATCGAAAGTGAGATATTAAAGTCTCCTACTATTATATTGCTGTCAAATTCTCCCTTCAGATTTGTCAATACTTACTTTATATATTTAGGCATTCTAATGTTGTTTGCATATATGTTTACAATTTTATATCTCCCTTAGAATTGACTTTTTTATCATTATATAATGACATTTTTTGTGACAGCATTTGAGTTAAGTTCTATTTCATTTGATATATGTGTAGCCATTCCTGCTTTCTTTTGGTTGCAATTTGTATGGAATATCTTTTGCATTCCTTCACTTTCAGCCTATGTGTGTTCTTAAAGCTAAAGTGAGTCTCTTGTAGATAGCATATCACTGTATCTTATTTTCTAATCCATTCAGCTACTTTATCTTTTTATTGAAGAGTTTAATCTATTTACATTTAAAGTAATTATTGATAGGTAACGACTTACTATTGACATTTTGTTGATTGTATTAATAATTATTTTCTGTCTGTATGGCAGTTGTTTTGTTCCTTTTTTTCTTCCCTTGCTGTCTTCCTTTGTTATCTGATAATTTTTGTAGTGACTTTCTTTGATGCTTTTCTGTTTATATTTGTGCAACTATTACAGAGGTTTCTTTCATTTTAGTTACCATGAGGCTTGCATAAAATATCTTGTAGTTATAACCATCTATATTAAATTAATAACAACTTAAGTTCAATTGCATACAAAAGCTCTACACTTTCACTCCCACCCACAACACACAGTTTGTGCTCTTAAAGTCAAAGTTTACTTCTACTTGTGTGGTTGTAATTCTTCCTAATATTTTTATATCTTAACTTTTATTTTAATGTTAAAAGTGATGTACGCTCCACCATTACAGTGTTGCAGTAGTCTGCATTTGTTCATATATTCATTCACCTTTACCATTGGAACTTATACTTTCATGTTGCTTTTTAGAATGTTTTAGCTTCAATTTGAAGAACTCCTTCAAGCATTTTTTGAAAGGCAGATTTAGTAGTGACGAACTTCCTCATTTTTTACTTGACTGGGAAAATCTTTATCTCTTCTTCAGTCTGAGAAAGATTTTTATCTCTCCTTCATTTTTAAAGGATAGTTTTTCTGGGTATGCTACTATTCATTGACAGATTTTTCATTTACTACTTTGAATACTCATCCCACTCTCTGCTGGCCTGCAAGATTTCTGCTGAGAACTCTGCTGATAGTCTTATGAAGCTTCCTTTGGGTGTGATGAATCACTTTTCTCTTGTTGCTTTCAAAATTCTGTCATTATCTTTGACTTTTGACAATTTACTTATAATATGTCTAAGTGTAGACCTCTTTATGTTAAGCCTATTTGGGTTTGGGGGGGGCTTGTTGAATCTGGATGTCTATTCTCTTCCCTGGATTTGAGAAGTTCTCAGTCATTATTTCATTAAATAAAATTTTTTGCCCCTTTCTCTTCTCCTCTGGAACTTCCATGATGTGCCAACTCCTGGGAGAAGGAAGGGTGGCACTGTTGGCTGGGAGCAGTGCATGGAAGCTCTAGCTCCAGGAAGGCACAGCATCATGGGCTTTAGGTGGCTCCAACAGCTGGGGTCCACATTGGCAAAGACCACAGGGGTCCTGGGTGGTAAAAGTTATGAGGGTACACAGCAGCAGTGAGGGCTACTGAGGTCAATGATGGCAAAAGTTGCTGGAGTCCTCCTGCTCTCCTTTTTCCCCCCAGGGGAACTCAAAGCCAAGGGGAGTCCTCTTGGTGCTGAGCTCTGATAGCCCAGAGCATGGGGTGATACAGGTAAAATGAACCTCTTCTTCCTGCCCTTTTCTATGAGTTTATGTAACTGGGGCTCCTCTTTTTCATGTCAGCCCTTCCTTCTACTAGAAAAGGTCCAGATGTGATATCCTGAGAGATTTTATGTTATGTGATTTGAAGCTAAAATTCTTGGCAGATATTAATTGTTGATATTGTAAGAAAATTTGCTCAATATGGCAGTATTGCCAAGTGGCTAAGAGCTTTGCTCAGCACTCAGCCTGTCTGGCTCAAATCTGTGTTCTCTTATTTCCTAGTAAATGACAGATTATTTGATCTCTATTGCCTCAGATTTTTTTTCATCTGTAAGGTAGGAATAATAATATTGCCTTGTGGGCTCATTGAGAGCAATAAATAATAGGCTTGTAAAATCTTGTCATAGTGTATGGCACATGGTATGTGCTCAATATATTTTTTTATTATAACGTGAGTGCTTGGTGTATTTTGTGAGGTGCAACAAATACATGAGCACAAAAGATAGAATTTGAAAACAGCAATTGAGGCTCCTCAGTTACTAAATACTAAGAAAATTGTGTGATATTAGAAGAGCAAGGTGAGGAAAATGGTGAAAGCAAGAGTGAAACCTGGCCCAAATGAGCTCAGCCAGATGCATCATGGGCTAGTTGTCACACATCACCATCAACCAGTGAACCAAGTTCCACCTGCAGGATATAAGTTACCCACAAATGGGAACATAAATCCAAAATGCACAAAAATCTTAAAAGTTCAAGAACCAAATTCAGTGGGATGTAGTCCACCACAAGAGAAGTCCTGCCCCATCACAGAATATCAATGAGGAACATACATACAACACTCAGTTCATCCTCCTTTCCTGATTAAACAGAGGGTCTTGCAAGCAATAATGGCTTCCTGAAAAGGGTGCAAGATTCCACATTTCACTGACTTTTATCCATGAAGTCATTCATCCAAGTTTGGCATTGGAGGTGAGGATGGAGTAGAGGGGAGTTTCTGCTAAACTTTTCTAATAGAAGAGAAAAGGGATAAATTTTGCCTTAACATTAAATATAAAAGCAACATCAAAGAGTATAAGGGCAAATTGCTCTGTAATGATGCAATATTATGAATCAGATTTAAGTTTCTTTGCTATTTCAACTGAATCATTACATATGTGTGTGTGTATGTATGAAAATAAAAATATTCCTTAACTTAGCTGTCTTGTCTGGGCAACTAATAGGCATAAGGACCCCCATAGAAGTTGTCTTAGCTTATGCCTCATGTGTGAACAAGTCATTCATCTATATAAATTTTCTTTTTTAGTGGAGACCAATACATTATCAAGCTTATACTACTAGAATATACATTTTCAGATGTCTTTAACTTTAAAGCTAGGTAGTAACATAGAAGGAAAGGACAAAAGACAAATTCTTTACATTTATATTTCTTTTACATTTATATATCTAAAGTTATTGTTTAAACTTACCAACTTACCTTTAATACAGGCCTTCTGAATTCGATAAACTGTATTTTCCACTGTTATACCAGAGTCTGCAAACCAAATTGATAGATTACTTCCAAGTGATAATATTATCTCTGATAATAATAGGCTTTAATTTGACAAATAATTAGCTTTACATCCAGAAATGGATAACATAACACCACACTAAAAGGAAAAATTGTGTTGTTTCCTACTGTGAACATTAGTGGTATTTCTTTAGTCATAGACAACAATGTACAAATCATTAATTTTATTATGCTTTCAAGAGAGGGAGTCTCAATTATTGAAAAATTCTTCATCTAATAATTTGCTTACCTGACTGGTAATTCTAAATCAGAACTATTTTCCTACAGGTTAAGGTAGGGAGTTCTTCTTAAAGTGAACCTCCTTTATATCCTTTAGTACTCTTCCTTACCTGGCCCCCATCCATGTTTCTAGTCTCATATCTTATTTCTGCCCAATGTGTTCCCCTCTTTGCCATTTTAAGTATCTCAGGCAAGTAATCCTCTCTTCTATTCTGACAGCTGCACACATACTCCTCCCTCTACCTGAAACACTTGTTTCCACCACAAACCTCTCATTGGTGTTGGTGAAGTCCCCTATCCTCCTCTCATTGGTCCTGGTTGTATGCCTGTATACAACTTTATATGTCTACATGACATAAATATCCTGTGTAACTATTTTATATATCTCTCTCACAATTATGAAACCTCTATGAGAAAATGAATCTTGTCATTTGAGCTATTACTGTACACCCAGCATTTAACACAGTGCTTTACAAACACAATAGAAGCTCAACAAATACTGGAAAACATGTCTTCATTGCTATGAAAAAGTCATCAATAGTTTAGCATTTTCCAAGATCAGAAGCCAATCAACACCATGCTAGATAGATATAACAGCCTTAGCCAAAAAAAAAAAAGTACAAGGTACAAATTGATATCTATTAAATCCTGCAAAGTAATATATCATGTGCATCCAACTTTACTCCCTTTGATAAATGCATCTTTTGTGTAATGATGTAAATTTTGGAAAGAGTATGGGGTTAGGATTCTAAGTATCCTCTTTCAAGTGGCGCACTAATAGAATTAGCTGTTCTGCAGGTCATTAACTTCTGTAATAATGTCTACAATAAGGCAGAATGTAAAGTTGAAATGGGGAGAAAAGAATTAGTGTACATACTCACAGATCCTCTGAGTCCTATACTGACTTGGAGGAACACTTGATGCAAAATCTAACAGAGAGTCCCTAGGAAAGAAAGAGGTATTCTGTCCTCAACAACTATCCATCCAACCCTGTGGCTCCTGAAGCCTCCCTGACAAGTAGTAAAAGCTGTCAACTTGCAGTCTGCCATTTTTGGTAGGCCTGCCTCCTCATGCACCAGCAGGATGCATGAAAAACCTTCATTAAGCTCATATCCTACACACACACATACAAATTTTTCCATTGTCTAAAAATAGCTGTCAAACTCCTCTGTAGTTCTTTTTTCCCATCACAAAATGAGATTAACATCTACTAACCTTAAAGGAATACTTCTAATGTACAATGAATCAAAAGAGCTGAGAAACTGCGTATGCGTGTTATTATAGAAATGTCTAAAATGATTAAGAAGGAATTCATTTCAGCTTCACAAATCTTTGTAGCTTTCCAACATCATGGAAAACCTAGCAAAAATAAAATACTGCATGACATTTCTCAGAAAATAAAAGAGAAGAACATAAATTTCAAAATAAAAAAAGTGTCACCAAGAAAAACATAGAGCAAAAGATTTAAAATAGAACTTCTGAAACTTAAAAACAAATGCTTTGTATGCCTCAGGAATAGTAATGATGATGTTTGTTTGAAATGACTAACAATAGAGTCAGGACTCAAAGAATGTGAGTACGAAGCAAGGTAGTCACAGATAATATCACATATTAGTGCAGCCACAACTTTATCTGGGATAGAATTCTGTTTTTTAAGAGTGAAGCCTTATAAGAAAATCAATTTTGTATCTCATCAAGACAATCTTTTTATTCTTAGCTTCATTTATTGTAAACAATGCAAAAAGGAAGCAGCACATTATTAAATATTGTTTTCATTTTTCTTTGCTGAATTTGTTGTCTCCTCCTGGCTAAACATAATTTAGTTCAAACCTTCACACAGACATATTTTTTAGGATGCATGCTTTTCTAAATACATAGTTTTTGTTTCTTCGGTGTCTGAATTGAAAATTTTGGCAACATTCTTGAGAAATTTAGTCAGGGTTTGAGATTTAGACTGATTTCAAATATATATTCATATAAGTCAGGCCAGCAAACCATTGGCTGTTGGCTTATATTTACCTAACAAAGCAGAATTGTTATCAATCACACAGAATTTTTTGTTTCCTTGGAACAAGTTATGTAAGCAAGAATATTCCCATTTTGCATGTGGCAAGACTCACATTGAACTAAGCATTCCTAAACCTAAGATATAGAATGTTGGTCAGCTTTCTACTTTGTACTTAAATTTTCTCCTACTGGTCATTATCAACTTTTCCCTAAACACAGTGAGAGATCTTGATTTCCAGGCTAAGAGCTGGTCAGTCTTCTTGGCCCAGTCTCTTTCTCCTTAGTGAAAGGTTCTTGATGGGCTTACCTATCTGTTTAGAGTTCTTGGGAAGAAAAGAAAAGTACCTCTACAAGGTAAAAAGGAAGACCTTCAGCCTGAGAGCTAAAGACAAAACATGGTTACTCAAATCCACAAGAAAAAATGAAGAGCACTGGAAATGACAAATATGTAGGTTAATATAAAACATTCTGAAAGCATGATTTTTTCACATTTCTTCTCTTTATTTAAAAGACAAAAGATTGCATAAAGCCATAATTATAACACAATATTTTTAGATTTATAACATATATAGATGTAATATATGTAATGATAATCTCAAAAAGAAGTGGGAGAGAATAGAGCTGTACTGGCATAAAATTTCTGGATCTTACCAAAATTAATTTAGTATTATTCTATAGGAGATTATAATAAATTATGATGTATTTTATAATTCCTAGATTAACCATTGAGAGAATAACTCAAAATATAGTTTTAAAAAATCAAAAGAGGAATTAAAATATAACACTAAAAATACCATCTTAACAGAAAACAAAAGGCAGTAAAAAATAGAGGAGCAAAGATATGTACAATTCAACAGTGGTATGTGGGTATCTCAATACCAAAGATTCAATAATGCATAGAATCACTACATTAAAAAAGTCAGTAAAGATATAGAAACTTGAAAAACATTATTAATCAACTAATACTGATTTAGGTAGAACATTCCACACAGCAAATGTAAAATGTATGGTCTTTTCAAGTGCACATGGAACATCTTCCAGGAGAAGACCATATGGCAGGCCATAAAACAAAACTCAATAAATTTAAAAAGATTGAAATAATAAAAAGCAGGCATTCAACTACAGTGGAATTAATTTAGAAGTCAACAAACAAAGGAAGCCTGGGAAATCTTTAAATACTTGAAAATTAAACAACACACTTCTAAAATTTAAAAAAAAATCCACAAAAATAAAAGTTGCTTCTTAGGAAAGATAAAAAAACGGACAAATTTTTAACTAGACTAACCAACAAAGAGAGAGCAAGAAAGAGAAGACAGAAGTTGCAAAATTCAGGTTATAGAAGAAATCACAAGGCAAATAAGGAAATATTTTGCATTGAAAGATAACAAACAAAAAAACCCCACAATATGTCAAAATTTATGACATGCAGCTAAAGCAATGTTAAAGAGATAGTTATAGATTTAAAGGCATATATCAGAAAAGAAGAAAGCTCTCAAATCAATAACCTATGCTTCTACTTTAAAAGAGTAGTAAAAGAAGAGCAAACTAACTTCAAAGCAAGCAGAATAGAATTAACAAAGATTAGAGCATAAATCAATGAACTAGAAAGCAAAAACAATAGGAAAAACGCAATGAAACTAATAATTGTTTCTTTCAAAAGAGCAACATAATAGGCAAATTTTTAACTGGATTAACCAAGGGAGAAAAGAGTGAAAACACAAGTTACCAAATTCAGGAATGAAAGAGGACATATCACTACCAATGCTACAGAAATTGAAAACATTTTAAGGGAATTTATAAACCACTATGCCAAGAAAAAAAGAGACAAATTAGATGAAATGGACAAATTCCTAGAATTAATGTGTAAAAGATTTGAATAGATTTGAATGACTACTATATATATATGAAAATATAGTTAGCATCATTAGTCATTAGGAAAATACAAATTAAAACCACAATGAGATGCCACTACATACCCACTAGAATGGCTATAATCCAAAAGAAAGATATTTCAAAGTGCAGACAAAGATGTAGAGAAACTAGAGTCCTCATTTATTACTGGTAGGAAGGTAAATTATACAGCCACTTTACAAAACACAATTTCTTATGCAGTTAAATGTAAACTTACCAAATTACCCAGCAATTCCATTTCTTGGAACTTCCCCAAGAGAAATGAAGATATTTGTCCACACAAATATTTGTTAAGTGAATGTTCATAGCAGTATCATTTACAATAGCCAAAAATTGAAAACTGTCCAAATGTCCATCAAATGGTGAATGCATAAATAAAACGTGGTACATTCATATGTGACACTATGGAGCAATAAAAAGAAATGAAGTACTGGTACATTCTATGGCATAGATGAACCTCAAAAATATTATACTAACTGAAAGAGACCTGATACAAAAGACTATATACTGTATGAGTCCACTTATATTTAATATCCAGAAAAGGTAAATTGATAGAGACAGAAAGCAGGTTGATAGTTTCCTAGGGCCAGGTATGGGATAGGGAATTATCTACAAATGGGCAGAAGATTATAATTTGAGGTGCTGGAAATGTTCTGAAACTGGATTGTGGTGATGGCTGCAATTTATAAATTTGCTAAGAAAAATCCTTGAATTGTACACTTATAATGGATGAATTTTATGACATGTAAATTATACATTAATAAAGGGTTTTTTTAATGGTTAGTAAATAATATGAAAAGAAATTACAAATGGTTCTATTTGGATGAAAATTATTGATTTCTTCTAAAAACAAAAATGCAAACTAAAAGTATAATAAAATATAGCTTTACAACTCTTGTTTGCTAAAATTAAAACATTTATAACAGACCTAGTTAATAATGATAAAATCAGTAAGCATCCTTATTGATGTCTGGGAGGATATAATTTGGTATTTTCTCTATGAAGAACAATTTGGCTTTATCTATCAAAAATTAAAATTACATGTTTCTTGATTCAGTAATTACACTCCCACTCCCACTGATGCCAACTGATATTTACATTATGTTCCCTACAAGCAAAAAATTGCAAGCAATCCAAAAGTCCATCAATGGAAGACTAAAATAGATTATGAAATAACCAATGAGTAAAATCTGATACAGATGTAAAAATATACAACTCTAAAATTATCTCTGTTCACAGATGATATTATCTTTCATGTAGAAAACTCTAAAGATTCCACAAAAAAGTTAGAACTAATAAATTAATTCAGCAAAGTAACAGAATACAAAGTTAATACCAAAAAATCAGTTGCATTTCTATACACTAACAATAAACAATGTGAAAAGGAATTTTATAGTAACATCAAAAATAAAATAAAGTGCAAAGGAACAAAAAATACAATACCAAGAAGGGGAAAGACTTGTACAATGAAAACTACAAAACATTGCTGAAAGAAATTTTAAAGGACATAGACAACTGGAAACACATAGTTTGTGAACTGGAAAAATTAATATTAAGATGTTATACTACCCAAAGTGACCTACAGAATCAATGCAATCCCCATCAAAATCCCAATGATATTTTTTTGTAGAAATAGAAAAGCCTGTTCTAAAATACATGTTGAATCTCAAGCAACCCAAAATAGCCAAATCAATCTTGTAAAAAGACAAGAGATGTTAATAATGGAAAAGACTATATATGTATGGGGCAGGGCATTTATGTGTGGAGCTATGTATATATGGGAAATCTCTGTATCCCCTCAATTTTTCTGTGAACCTAAAACATCTCTAAAAAATAAAGTTTATTAAAAATTAACAAAGCTAAGAAACTCATACTTTTTAATTTCAAAATATAGTACAAATGTACTACAAAGCTACAGTAACAAAAACAGTGTTGTACTAGCATTAAGACAGACATATAGATGAATGGAATAGAGAGCCCAGAAATAAACCCTCATGTATATGGTCAGATGATTGACAATAGTGCCAAGATCATTCAATGGTGAAAGGACAATCTTTTCAACAGACGGTGCTGAGAAAACTGTATATTCACATGCAGAAGAATAAAGTTGGACCCTTATCTAATACCATACACAAAAATTAACTCAGAATTGATCAAAGACCTAAAACTTTAAAGTCTTAGAAGAAAATATAGGGCAAAAGCTTTCTGACATTTTATTTGTCAGTGATTTCTTGGATATGACGCCAAAGGCACAAGCAACAAAAGGAAAAATAGGCAGATTGAACTTCACGAAACTAAGAACTTTTGTGCATCAAAAGACACTATCAACAGATAAAAGGAAACCCACAGAAAGGTAGAAAATATTTGCAAAGTATATATCTCATAAATAATTAATATACAAAATATACAAAGTCCTAAAATTTAACAACACAAAACCAAATAACCCAATTTAATAATGGGCAGATATACATGGGGCTCCAAAAGGGTAGCATAGAAGCAAGTCGGCTTAACTCCTCAACACAGAAAACAGACAACAAATGTACAATGCCAACATCATCACCAGAAATATCCCAGAACTCAGATACGAAGATCAGATAGTTCCCGGGGCCAAAGAGAAGTGACAAAACTGCAAGCAGTCAATCGACAATCAGGACTTCCACATCTGCGATGCGCCTCCCCCTCTTCTGCCAGGCACCAAAGGCATGGAAAATTTTCCCCAATTCACTGTTTCTATACTGGAAAAAGTGAGATCCAGATGGACAACAGCTTTCCCATCATCTTGGGTTGCCCCGCAGGAGACCGGTCCCTGCCTTAACCTATGGGAAGCATCCCGAGTGTCTAAAGGGAAAAATATCCCTGAGGACAGCCAGAGACAAAGGGGGGGGGGGGGGATTCTGTTCTCTTCTTGGTATTGGCCAAAGGAAACCCCAAATCAGAGTGGATATTCAGCAGCACCACGATATAGGAGGTCCCTCTCACAGGTCCCATGAGCACAAACCCCTAGCCAGCCTTCCCACATTTCCAGGATAGCCCCTTTGGGACCTTCCCATTTCGGAAGGGCAGCCCTCTCTGATGGTTCACTGGAGCTGAGGTGAACCTGGGCTTGATGCGCCACCTAGAGTCGAAAAAGAGGCAGTGACCTAGCGTTAAAGAACCTCAGCCTGGGAGCAAGATAACTGATTACAGACACCTGGCAATCATCCCCAAGAATGACCCAAGGCAATAAATAAAAAGCTAAGATTAGATCGAAGTGTCTAAGAGAGAATTCTGGAGTTCTTTGAGGGAGTGGAAAACGCACCCGTGGTGATCAGAAGTCCAGGAGGGCAGCATGGAGACACCCAGCCTCTGCAGCCCTGTCTCCCCCACTCAAATAAGATCTGCCTGGAGCCAAGAGGGACTTCCCACTGTGGGTAAAGGTAAGCAAAAGATCCCCACCCCTCCCCATTGCCACTGCAAACACCTGTAGGCCTTACAATAGGAGAATCCCACAGTCTCCCAGTTGAGGGAGCTGCCAGGAATTCACACAGCTGCATTGCCCTGAATTAGGAGGGCAAAGTGTGAAAGTATGCACTCTCAGTATGAGCCAAGCTGTAGCAGCATGGCACCATCTTGAGACAAGAGCCACCTCTGGAGTTTGTTCTTGGGACTAGAAGCCACTGCAGCTCTCCAGCTCTGTTCTGTGTTCATTCCACCAAGCCCACACTGGCAACTCAATGCCACAACCCCAGCAGCACAAAATGTGGGCCCGGGATTGGATCTTACACAGGTTCTGCACAACAGGGAAACCAACTACTTACACCCTCATTTCCAGACAGAGGAACAGTCTAGCAGTACCACCCAGGACAAATTCAACCTTGAGCCAGCCAAACTGCTGCATGCCTTTCGCTGAGTGGGAGAGGCCCTCAGGCCTCTGAGCAGCTGACCCACTCCTGGGCTGATGGAGCAACTATGTGCCTATACCCAGGAGCTGGGTATAACTGCCCTGACATGCCCCAGTCCCTGCAGACAAGCACCTGACTTGCCCAATGGCCCTGTACTCACAAGCAGAGACTGAGAAACAGCTCTGTGGGCTGCCCCTGGCAGGCAGGATCCTAGGCCAACTGAGCAATTGTGTGCCCATGTCCTGGGCCCAAGAAATAACCGAGTGGACCACCCGCCAAAGACACACCACAGAACAGCCAAATAGCTGTATGCCTGCATCCTGGGCCTGAGGAGCAGCCTGTGGGCCACCTCCAGCAGACACATCCCCACGCCAACCAAGAAGTCATGTGACCACATGCTGGGCCTGAGAGACAGCCCTGTGAACTGCCCCTGGCAAATACATTTCCAGGCCAACCAAGCAGTTGTGCAGCTATGTCCTGGGCCTGAGGAAGACTCCCATGGGTTACCTGTAGCAGACACATTCCCAGGCCAGCCAAGCAGCTATGTGCCTGCATATAAGCCTCAGATACAGCCCCATGGGCTGCCCTTGGTGGGCATGCCCCTAGGCTGGCTGAACAGCTATGTGATCATGTTCCCAACCAGAATAACAGTCCTGTGGCACCAATTCCAGTGAGCCAGACCCCAACTTGGTCTACCTGCCATGTGCATGCATGTACCCATGACCTGAGAAACAGCCCAGCAAGTCCACCCTTAACAAAGCCACATCACCGTGACTACAAACTGTCTCAGCTTAGGCCACTGAAAAACTTGGAAACACCAGTAGTGTGGATTACAGCTGAAGAAGCTACATGAAGACTATTCTAGTAGGTCCACCTAGAACCAAGGCCAACATACCCCACCAAATCAACATCCCAAGACCATTCATAAGAATAAGTATTTTTCTACCAAAACCTACTCAATAATGTTGAAAGAGGTGACCTATCCACCAGATGCAGAGAAATCAATGTAGGGACATATCAACCAAGAACCATGTCATCTCCAAAAGAAAATAATAATTCTTTAGTAACAGGCCTCTATCATAAGGAAATATATGAAATGTCAGAAAAATAATTTAGAATAACTATCGTAAAAATAACTGAGTAAGATACAAGAGGATACAGATAGATAATTCAAGGAAATCAGCAAAACGATCCATGATTTTAATAAGAAATTTAACAAAGAGCTAGAAATCATAAAAAAAAGAGAACCAAACAGAAATCCTACAGCTGAAGAATTCAACAAATGAAATAAAAAATACAATTATGAGCTTCAACAACAAACTAGATCCAACAGAAGAATGAATTTCTGGACTTGAAGACAAGTATTTTGCAATAGCACAGGTAGACAAAAAAGAAAAAGAAAAAGAATAAAAAAGAATGAAGAAAGCCTACAGGATTTATGGAACACCATTAAGCAAACAAATATATAGGCATTCCAGAAGAAAAAGAAAAGGGAAAGATGAGGAAAACATATTTAATAAAATAATAGCAGAAAATTTTCCATGTCTTGGGAGAGAGATGAACAACCAAGTCCAGAAAGCTCAAAGAAATCCAAATAGTTTCAAGGACATGGCAAAGATATCCTTGCCACAGCATATTATAGTCAACTTGTCAAAAGTCAAAGACAAACAAAGAATTTTAAAAGTCATACCAGGAAAGCATCGGAGCACATATAAGGGAATCCCAATTTGACTAACAGTATATTTCTCAGCATAAACTTTATAGGCCAGAAAAGAATGGGATGATCTATTCAAAATACTGAAAGGGAAAAATTTGCAACCAATAATACTATACCCAGAAAAGCTATACTTCATAAATGAAGAAGAAATTAAATCTTTCACATGCAAGCAAAAAGTTGAGGAAATTTATCACTGCTAAACTGACCTTAAAATAAATGATCAAGGGAATCTTATCTCTGGAAGTGAAAATAGAATAACTACCATCATGAAAACATGTGAAATTATAAAACTCACTGGTACAGCTTATATATTAATACAAACGATAAAGAGAAAAAAATCAAACTATATTACTGCAGAAAATCACCTAACGGCAAAAATAAACAATAAAGGGAAAGTAAGGAATAAAGGATATACAAAGCAACCAGAAAACAATCAATGAAATGATAAGAGTAAGTCCTCACATATCAATAATAACCTTGAATATAAATGGATTAAATTTCCCATTTAAAAGATATAGACCGGCTGAATGGATAAAAAAAAAAAATACCCAAATATATGCCACCTACAGAAATCATCTCATCTATAAAGACACATATAGAATGAAAGTGTAGGAATGGAAAATAATGTCCCATGAAATGGACTCCAAAAGTGAGCATGAGTAACTATACCTATATCAGACAAAATAGACTTTAAGTTAAAAACTGTAAAAAGAGACAAAGCAGGGTACTATATAATAATAAAGGGGTCAACCAGCAAGAGAATATAATGATTATAAATGTACGTGCACCCAACACTGGAACACCCAGATGAAAATATTATTGGATCTGAAGGGAGACATAAACCCCAATATGATAATATTGGAGACTTTAACACCTCATTCTCAGCATTGAACAGATATCTAAACAGAAAATCAACAAAGAAACAATGACCAAACAGATCATTGACCAAATAGATCTAACAGACATTTACATAACATTTCACCCCACAGGTACAAAATACACATTCTTTTCATCAGCACACAGAACATTCTCCAGGACTCTGTTAGTACACAAAATATGTCTCAAAAACTTTAAAAATCAAAATTATAGCAAGTATCTTTTCTGACCACAATGGAATAAAATGAGATATCAATAACAAGAGACACATTTGAAACCATAAAAATACATGGAAATTAAACAACATGTGCCCATATGACCAATGGGTAAAGGAGGAAATTAAGAATGAAAGAATAAAATTTTAAAATTCCATGAAGTGAATGAAAATAGAAACACAACATACCAAAACCTATGGAACACAGCAAAAGCACCATGAAGAGGCAAGTTTATGGCAATAAATGCCTACATCAAATAAAAAAACCTAAAGATATTCACCTCAAGGAACTAGAAAAGCAAACAAAAACTAAACCAAAAATTAATAGAAGAAAAGAAATATAGAGCAGAGCAGAAATAAACAAAATTTAGACTAAAAAAAATCAACAAAAGGTGTTTTTTTTAAAAAGACACACAAAATCAACAAACAATTAGCTGGACTAAGGAGGAAAAAAAGAGAGAAGATGCAAATAAATAAAACCAGCAAGGAAAAAGGAGACATCATAGTGAATAACACATAAATACAAAAGATTATTAGAGATTACTATAAACAACTATACACCAATAAATTCAAAAACCTAGAAGAAAGCTTTTCCTCTAAGAACTGGAATAAGACAAGGATGCCCACTCTCACCAATCTCATTCAATATAGTGCAGGAAGTCCTACCCAGAGCAATTAGGCAAGAGAAAGAAATCAAGGGATCAAGTTGGAAAGGAGAAAGCCAAACTGTCCCTGTTTTCAGGTGATATGATCTCATATATAGAAAAACCCCAAGACTCTAACAAAAAACTCTTAGAATTGATAAATTAATTCAGTAAACTTGCAGGATACAAAATTAATATCCCCAAATCAATAGTGTTCCTGTACATGAACAACAAACGAGCTGAAAAAGCAATCAAGAAGGCAATCCCATTTACAATAGCTATGTAAAAAATTAAAATACCTAGGAATAAATTTAAACAAGGAGGTTAAAGACCTCTACAAGGAAAACTACAAAACACTGCTGAAAAGATACGAACAAATGGAAAAAATATCCCATGCTTATGGATGGGAAGAATTAATACTGGTAAAATGACAATACTACCCAAATCAATTCACAGATTCAATTCAACCCCTATCAAAATATCAATGAAATTCTTCACAGAAATAGAAAAAAAATCATAAAATGTATATAGAACCACAAAAGACCCTGATTAATCAAAGTAAACCTAAGCAAAAAGAACAAAGCTGGCAGTATCACACTACCAGACTTCAAATATATTGCAAAGTAACAAAAATAGCATGCTAGTGGCATGAAAACAAACACCTAGACTAATGTAACAGAATAGAGAACCTAGAAATTAATTCACATATCTACAGCCAACTGACTGCCAAAAACACTTATCAGACAAATGACAGTCTCTTCAATAAATGGTGCTGTAAAAACTACATGTACACATGCCGAGGAATGAAACTAGATTCCCACATCTCACCCTATACAAAAATCAACTCAAAATAGATTAAAGACCTAAATGTGTGACCCAAAATAACAAAACTACTAGAAGAAAAAATAAAGGAAATGCTTCAGGACATTGGTCTGGGAGAAGAGCTATGAATAAGACTTCAAAAGCACGGGCAACAAAAACAAAAATAAATGTGATTTTATCAAACTCAAACGTTTCTTCACAGTAGAGGAAACAATCAACAGAGTGAAAATACTATCTACAGAAGGGGAGAAAATATTTGCGAACTGGCAAACAGTATAGAGATTCCTCAAAAACTGCAAATAGAGTTCTACTACTGTATGATCCAGAAATCCCATTACTAGATATTTATTCAAAGATAAGGAAAACACTATATTGGAGAGATAGCTGCAGCTCTGTGTTTATTGTAGCACTACTCACTATAGTCAAGATACAGAATCAACCTAGGTATCTAACAACAGATAAATGGGTAAAGAAAATGTGGTGTATATATATACCATGGAATACTTTTCAGCCATAAAAAAGAAAAAAGAATGAAATCCTGTCATCCATGGCACCATGGAGGATGTTATATTAAATAAAATAAGCCAGGAACAGACAATTAAACATCACATGTTCTCATGCATATGTGGAAGCTGAAAAAAAGCTGTTTTTATAGAAGTAAAAAGTAGAATAGAGGATACTAGAGGCTGAGAAGTTAAGGGGGGAAGAGAGGGATAAGGAGAGATTTCTTAAAGGATACAAAATTACAGCTAGATAGGAGTACTTCTAGTGTTCTATGCCACTTAAGGATGACTGCAGTTAACAATAATGCATTATATAGTTTCAAATAGCTAGAAAAAGGATATTGAATATTCCCGACACAAACAAGTGGTAAATATTTGAGGTGATGGATGTACTAATTACCCTGATCTGATCACCATACATTAACAAAGCATCACCATGTACCCCATAAATAAGTATAATTATTATTTGCCAATTAAAAATGGTGAAAGTACTTGAATAGCCATTTCTCCAAAGAAGATGCACAAATGGCCATCAAGCTTATGAAAAGATGTTCAACATCACTAATTATGAAATGTAAATCAAACCTACAATGAGATACCATCTTATACCCATTAGGATGGCCACTATCGAACGAAAGAAAGAAAGAAAGAAAGAAAGAAAGAAAGAAAGAAAGAAAGAAAGAAAGAAAGAAAGAAAGACCCATAAAATAACAAGTGTTGGTGAGGACATGAAGCAATTGGAGCCCTCATGTAACATTTGTGGAAATGGAAAGGAAAATGGTATAGCAGCTATGGAGTGTGGTATGGCTATTCCTGAAAAAATTACCATGTGATCCAGCAATTTTATTTTGAGTATATACCCAAAAGAATTAAAAACAAAATCTTGAATAGGTATTTGCATTCCCACATTCACAGCAATGTTATTCACAATAGCTAAAATGTGGAAGCAACCCAAGTATCCATCAATGGATGAATGGACAAGTGAAATATGGTATATACATACAGTTGAATATTATTCAGTCTTAAAAAGGAAGGAAATTCTGACATATGCTTATGATGTGGATGAACATTAAGGACATTATATCAATACTAAGTGAAATAAACCAGTCACAAAATGACAAATACTGTGTGATTCCACATATATAGGATACTTAGAGTAGTCAAAATCATAGAGATAGACTGTAGAATGGTGGTTACCAGAGGTTGGGGGAAAGAGAGAAATGGAAATTTATTGTTTAATGGGTGTAGGGTTTCAGTTTTAATCTAAGACACTAATATATTGTCTAATATATTGGTTTACAAGTTCTTGATTGTCACTACAGCAATAAACTGCAAATTTGGCTTTAAAATACTTTTATTTGAAAGAAATTTCCATTTAATTATGAAAAGAGCTATTTAATTTGAGTTTCTTCTTTGCCAAAAATAAATCAAGCACAGTATTTTAAAGTAGATGCTTTCTTTTTTAAATTAAAGGTTTATTTGTCTGTAATCTGTGGTTTTAAAAAATCAGTTATTTAGAATATTATTTGAGAATACTGGAAGTATAGAGGGCAATTATACTAAAAATTAAAAATGAGTCTTTGACACACACTTTGAGAGCAGAAATCATTTGTTTCTGCTTTAATAGAATTAACGGTAATGCAGCACACTTAGGACAAGGATTTCCCCTGGATAATCTCGTGTAGACACATGTTCCTTTTCAAACATCAATAAATTTAATAAACATTCTTAGATCCGTTAAGCCTTTTTTGGTCACCCTTTCTTTCTTGCCCAAAATTTTTAACTTGGTGTCAATCCTGTCCCTTCTATCAACTTTATTATGTTTCCTTGAAACTTGAAATTATCTGAATAGCTGAACAAAACATCCAGAGTCACAATGCCGACAAGCTAAAGAATCTCAGAGAAAATAGAATGCCAAAAACTCACACAGAGTAGGCAGGAAGAAACGCTGAGGCCAGCACCATGTCAAGGGGTCCTTTCTACCACAAGAGCTCCCCATCATCTCCTCAAAATCCACAACTAACTATTGACTCCTGGCCCCAAATGTTTTTCTTTTTTAAATCCAGCCAAATTCACTCAGAATGTTATCACTTGCCATTTACCAAACATCAATCAAGGATCTACTATGTCAGGGACAGGGATAGATAATAATAAAAAAGAATGAGTTCATTTAACATTAAAGACGGGAAGACAGATACATCATAGTCCAAACCTGCCAGTATCTCAGAGTCCGACAGGGAAGACAAACAGGTACATAGGTAATTATAATAAATGTTATTTGGGCAGTTATAGAAGGAAGTATGTACAAGGTAGAGGGCACTGCCAAGAAGGGATTGAAAAGGAATGATTAACTCCGGTAGCAGAGGGAAGATGTTTTCACAGGAGTGGTGATGTGTGAGTAGGTTTCTAGAAGATGAATAGAAGTTTGTTAGGTGTTCCATGTAGAAAGCACTCCTGGAAGCAAGCAGGAAGCTGTGAACCAGTACGGCATGTTAAGGGGAGTTCCAAGTAGTGAGGTATTAATGGGGAATAAATAAGAAGGATGAAGGTTACAGTGGTGCCGATGTGGGTGGGGGGTTAACGTCTACTGTCTCGGTTTCTCCTCTTGTACCTGTGAAGTGGTGTTATAGAGCCAGTAGAATTTTATAGGACTTGAGGAAATTCAGATATTACCTTTATAGGTATCTTGTAGACTGTAAATATATGAACATACCTTGCAGTGTTATTTGCAGTGGCAACAATGTAGAAGCAACCTAGATGATTACTATTTGGGGTCTGATGAAATAAATCATGATATTGCCATAAAAAGCAATATTATACAGTCATTTAAAAAAATAAGGTAGTGCTACATGAGTAAAATGGACCTCACTCCAGGATGTAATATTCACTAGAAAACAAAACAAAACAAAAAGGGACTGGTTATATGCTCAGTCCTTTCTGTGTGGGATTTTTAAATGATACACACACATTACTAGGTTATAACCTATTAAGCACATAATACCTGTTATTTTTTTTTTTTTAAAAAAAGACAACTCAGGAACCCATTTTCTTCCTCATTCTCTTTCTTTCTTTCATCTGTGAAAATGAAAAAAGTATACTAATTAGGGCAGTGGGAAGATGTGAGTTACAGTTGTTAAAAATAAGAATCTATAGTCAATTATAGATTTTCCCACAGAATTAAATATAGTCAACAACAGCACTGCATATAATACTTTAATAAGAATTTTTCACCAGCACATTGCTCTTTTGATCAACAAGTAAAATCTTATCTTTATTTCTTTTGGGCATAGGCATGATTGCTGTGATGTTGAGGCAAGAGGCAGAGGCATGCAGATTATTAAGCTGGAAGACTAGGTGTCTCCTAGAACATGAGAGTCTGTCTTCTAAGCATGTTCTAAGAGTCTGACATCAGGGCAGCGAGTTGTTCTATTTGACAGTAGTCTGATGCTAAAAGAGGACAAAATGAGCAAGTGTGAATGTTTTCATAGATGCTGCAAGACACTGCTGTGCTGTTGTAGATGTGATTGTGTTACAATTACATCTGTCTTAGCTAGTGTCATTTTGAATTTGTGCTAGGTATCCTAATATTTGCTATCCTAATATTTGATATCTATCATGTACCAAAAAGGTCGGGTACCATTGTTCAAAATCATCATCCTAGTCCCCAACACTATCACTTTTAGACATTTGGTGTATCCTAAATTAATCATGAATATATTTGTACATGGAAGTAAGCTGAATTTAAAGGAGAAAGAAAGGCGTTAGGGGAGCAAGAGCATCATCTTACACCAAGAGACCTTCAATTTTGGGACTCAAAATATCAAACATTCTAAAATGAAGCAGAAGTTAGGGAGAATTTTAAAAATCCAAAAGAGAAGTTATAGGACAATGATTAACCAAGTAGGTATAATTCACTGCAAACCTAGACAAAGAATGCCTCCAAAAATGTATCCTGTATTTTGAAAGTTCACCTGCTTCTTTATGCTACCATTTATCATCAATTACCAAGATAGGTTTCAGTGTTTCAGCGAGTGAAATATGATGTGGTCACAGCTATCACAAAACCCATGCGTTACTCAGGAGGGGATACAAACATGACCCTATTGTGTTCAATATGGTATTAGTCTAGAAGCTGAAGATTCAATGTCCTTACCAAGACATAACTGTAAAGCCAGGAGACAGAGCTGCATATTAATATATTAAAATGTAATAGAATGGAGGCATTTTGTATAACATCAAACACTTCAAGAGCAACAAGGGTATTGTACTATCAGAGCTAGAGCAAACACTGGTGATCATTACACTAATTTTACATCATCCAAAAAAATTCCACAATTTTAATTTATGTTTTTTAATAGAAAAAAAAGGAATAAAGTATTTTTGAAAGATCCCTATTTGGAGGTGTTAAAAGAAAATAAAATTTAAAACAAATATAAGCCCCTTAAAGAACAACTGGAAAACCAGATTGCAGAACAAGGCCAGTATTGCTAGGTGTGAGCTGAAATGTGAGCAAGTTGCTGTGTAGATAAAGGCCTAGCGCTCCCAAAGGAGATTATCTCTGAAGCCAGAAAGTGTGGAGAGCTCAATCCTATTGCAGATAAAATGAAGGGGAACTCACTGGTGACTGTTTGGCCTATTCAGAAATGCTCTGTCCCCAGTAATATAGGAGAATCTGCACATCTCTCAGTCCTTGAGTTGACCAGATGCTGACAAAGAAGAGAAAAAAAGAAAAAAAACCCACAGGTTGGTCACACACTGACTAGTCGGCAGTCACGTATGAGCATGAAGCAAGCTTCTCAAACTATTGCCAGTTTTGGTGGGAAAGGGTGTGATTGGGGATGAGAGGTGTCCCCTGACCCCTTCTTTGTGCCCAAATTTACTCTGCTTTCAGATGCTCCTGCTGTAGTCCTTGAGTCATTGTTCTACCACAGGGAGAATGGCTCTGAGAAGTTAGGGTCACTGAGATTCTGCTGTAAGAAGTTGCTTTAATCTGCGATGATTTTCCAGTGATAAGAAACACATCTCCAGAGGACATATCTACACCAGTGACTGTAAAGCTGGAAAAAGCACCATTTTACTCCCAGGCGTGCTGTGTACATCCCCCTTGAGTCTATAACCCGATCTCAATCTCTACTGCCATGGCCACAATTCAGGCTGCCATCAACTTTTGCTGGAATTAATGCTCGCCTCCAACCCTTGGCAAAAATTCTGTAGGGTTTCCCCAATGATTTCCAGATAAAATCCAAACTCATGTTTAGGACATGAGAGGTTTTCCTTTGGGTAGAATTCATAACTGTTCATTTACGTCTTGATATGCCTGTGAATTTTGCGGGAAAATCGGCCATGCCTTTTTTCTTTTAATCTCGATGCCCCAGCTCCCAAAACACTGAGCAACACAAGGAGATCTGAATTAATGCCTGTAGAATGACTGTCAATCAATCCAAGGTTCTGTGAATATGTAGGCAAGGAATTGAGCCCTAGGATATAAGCTGGTACATTGTAGCATCCAGAGAGATCTGAGAAACTTACTTAATATCATTGTGTCTCAGTTTTCTCATCTGTAAAATTTTGAAGAACTTACCTACTTCATAGTGTTCTCATGAGGATTTAATGAAACAATGGGTAGAAAGAGCGTTGGTCATTGCCTGCACATGGTATTTATTTAGTCAAAGTGCAGTCCATCTATTTCCTTCTCTTTACCTCAGTTTGTAACCTGTAAAATTAAAAAAGTAAACTAGGTGGTTTCTAAGTTCCTTCAAACTTATAATGAGAAATACTAGTACACAATTGTCAGTAATTTATAGAAAAATACCCCACGAAAATCAGTAAGGACAGAGAAAAACAACAAACTTGACCTAACTGATGTATATAGAATATTGTACCAAATGCTTGCAGAATATGCATTCTTTTCAAGTGCACATGGAAAATTTACCAAAATTTGCTTTATGTTGGGCCATAAAGTGGTATAATATACAGCAACTGAAATATGGCCACATACAGCAATAGAGATGAACCCCTCAAACAAAAAGTGGATTTTTAAAAAGCTGGAAATTTATATAAAGCTAAAAAAACAGGCAAATTTGTTTATGGTATTAGAGGTCAGGGTAGTGATTATTTTGGGAAAAGGGGGCATGAAAGAGGTTTCCAGGGATTCTATTTCTTAATCCAGGTAGCAGTTAAATGTGTATGTTCACTTTGTGTCAATTCATGGTATATGATGATGATGCTTCAATATAAGTTTATTAACAACAACCAAAAGAAAACCAATGTGTACTAACATGTTTAGCTAGAAAGTGGTAGAACTGGGATTTGAATCAGGTCTGCAGAACCTCAGCATGTTCAGGGCGTTTGTAGGAACTCTTCATCTTGATGGGAAATGAGCTCCTGTATTTGTACCTCAGCCTTGTAAACTTTCTGAAAGCTCTTCCCACCTTTTCAGGTTGTCTGCCCCTTCTTTGGAAGGCACTTGTTTCAAGGGGAAAAGAATGTAGCAATTTTGGTCTTCTGTATCTATGCCTCCCGTCCATTCAGAATTTTTATCTCTTTATGACTTTTCTGAGGAAGAACAGATCGGGTCACTGTTTTTTAACTTCCAACATATTTTTTCAATATTCCATCCGGTTAGTAGTTCTCAGTTGAAAGGTATCTACAGCAAGATATTCTACCATCACAAGAAGTGGGTAGGGGGGAAACATACTTCATCTTTCTTATATCATCATTTGTTTTACAAATTATTCAGCAAATATTCATTTGGCAGTCCCTACATTATAGGCACTATTCCAGGAGAGATATAGTGATGAATTAAACCAAAGGTACTGCATTTGTATCAATAAAATGAAAATAATGATTGCATCTGTTTCATAGAGATTAAATTAAATAATGGATGTAGTATGAGCAGTGTTTGACAAGCGTGAAATATATTTTTCTCATTATTTGTACCTTTCATTGCTTAGACATCTTCAATAGTGTTGTGAGTTCAAGAAGAGAAAATTGCATTCCATTTTATTTACTTATTTATTTGTCTGTTTGGGGTTGGTTGGTTTGTTTGTTTGTTTGTTTGTTTTTAGAAATAGAGTCTCATTCTGTCATCTGGGCTGGAGTGCAGTGGCTTGATCATAATTTGCTGCAACTTTGAACTCCTGGGCTGAAGTGATCCTCCTGCCTCTCCTGCCTCAGCCTTCCGAGTAATTGGGACTACAGGCACAGGCCACCAAGCTCGGCTAACTTTTAAATTTTTTGTAGACGCCAGGTCTCACTATATTGCCCAAGCTGTTCTTGAACTCCTGGCCTTAAGCGATCCTCCTGCCTTGGCCTCCTGAAGTGCTAGGATTACAGGCATGAGCGCCACCGTGCCCAGCCTGGACTCCATTTTAATAGTCTGTCTGCACTAGCGCAAAATTAAAAGAAAGAAAAGAAAGGGGAACATATTTTCAATCTGGCAGCACTTGGAGTTCACACATGATGAAAGCAATGGCATATCTCAGCTCTACTCCTGACAAATGATCTGGCTAAAAGGCCTGTGAGGACCTCTTTCCCTACCACACTCCAACTCTGTAGAAGTCATGTAAGGCTGAACTATGTCTCTAGCTTCATTGAGTGTAGAGCTATTTAACGATGATGAATTAAGAAACTCGGAGGGGTCATGCCTCTGGCCACCTCCAATTATAATTTATAAACATGTTGCTCTGAAGGAGCAATGCTCCGACTTGCCTTTATTAGATCATAGCCTTCACTCCTTCATCACCTCAATCTTCCCTGCCTGCCCTTCTTAGCAGCCAGCCTGACCCCAGGACACCTTTGTTTTATCTTTAAAGAATAACTTTGCAAAGCTAGAGTCCATGGCCATATAAACTCTAGGAATATCACGGCTAGAATTCAAAAGGGCTTTCCTTGCCTGCTGTCACGTCCTGAGACAGCAGCGCTGGGCTTCCCTTTTCTCAGCACCTGCAGCTTGTCCCCATGAGGAAACTTGTCAGAGCAGAGGTTTTTTGTAGGCTAAAAATATATGACCAGGTTTTCGAAACAGCGATCACAAAACATTCCACAGTACCTATTTTGTCCAACTGATTCACTGAGAAAAAAAAAAAAAAAAAAATATATATATATATATACACACTCCTGTCACTCTTCCCCTGCCCCTTGTTCACACACAGATCCAGTTCCTTAGATTGAATTCCTGAGACCTGAAATACACCACTAGCATTATATTGCTGAAAGGACACCTTGAGAGGTTACCCACAAGACATTAGCAAGCAGTTTTCCAAAATTATATACTACAAATACTCGAGACAGAACACCAAATTTACATTCACTTCCCCTACTCTTATAAATGATCTCCTTTCATCCAGCATCCATTAGTCACCACATCATGGAGCCAAAAAGGCATAATTATGTTCTGCTGCTTCTCCAGAGAAAGATTTCCATGAAGCTAAAAAAAAAAAAAAAAAAACCCTGAAAAAGCTCAGGTTTCTTTAACCCATGCAAAATTCTCCACTGCCATTACAATTGACAATGCATTGCTGTGCTAAAAGCAGCTACTTGGGATAATGAATGTTATTTGTCATGATTCAATTCAAGAGGAAAGAGAATGGACCATGTTCAAGATGTCCAACATCGAGAGACTAGACAGAGTCCCAAGGTGGATCAGAGGCTCAGGGAGGACAACTGAGGCAAGCGGTAAGAGGATAAGACCAGTGAGTCAAATATTAATACATCTCTGAGTTCCCTGACAGCAAGGACTGTGCTCTGACTATTGCTGCATCCCCAGATATTATCACAATGCTTAGCAGAGGTGCCTCATGTATGACTGTTGAATGAGTGAAGAATGACTGAGGGGTGGACACTATTAGTGCCTAGGATACAGCCCAATTGTAATATCTAAAGCACAGTTTCTCAATAGCAGCACTAATGACATTTTGGCTGGATAATTCTTTGTTGCAGGTGGCTGTCCTCTGCATTGCAGAATGTTTAGCAGTAGCCCTGGTCTGTACCCACCTACTCTCATTTATGATAACCAAAAACGTCTCCAGATATTGCCATATATCTCTTAGGAAGCAAAATCACCCATTGAGAATTACTGGTCTAAAGGGACAAATTAGAAGATTTATAGTAATCTCCAGAATCAAAAAGGTGTGATGGCAGAATGCCAGCTAGGATGGCTGAGGTTTAGGGACAAACTCTAAAAGAGACTTGAGAGCTTCAAGTATGCCCACCCCACAGATGGTGTGCACCGCACCTGTTAGATATGGATATACCCAGGCCCTCCTCCACTCACCCACCTGCCCAACACCCAGTGAGTGTTACTACTATATGTGCACATAAGTGTTGATCAGTTAATACCAACGCTTGAAGCTCTGACTCTGGTGGGACAAAGGCTATATATGTAACCTAAACATTTGTACCCCCATAATATGCTGAAATAAAAAAAAAAAAACTAGAAATAGAGGGGAGGGATGAATAGGTAGAGCACAGGGAAATTTTTAGGGCAGTGAAACTATTATGTATGATTCTATAATTGTGAATACATGTCATTATGCCTTTGGCAAAACCAATAGAACTGTACAACCCAAAGATATTCTGTTATGGAAACTATGAACTTTACTGCATACTAATGTATTAATATTAGTTCGTCAATTCTAGTAAACATATCACATCCATGCAAGATGTTAATAATAGGAAGAACTGTTGGGAATTGTTTATATGAAAACTTTTTGTACTCTGTTCAACTTTTCTGTAAACCTAAAATTTCTCCAAGAAATAAAGTCTACTAATTGCAAAAATAAAATGGCCTGAGCAATGAAAGATGATCCATTAGAATAGTACCTAAAAATCCAGAGATATGTTAGCTGCAGGTGTGGCCTGATCTGGGAATTTGGATGTCATCAAGACTCAGTTTTTCCCCATTGCTGGACACTGCTTTCCTACATGATGGCTCCCCCTTATGGTGGCAAAGTGCCCACCACTCTACGTTTACCTCCTACCAGCTCAGAAATCAACTCTAATAGGAGGACAGCTCTTCTTTTTCAATAGTTCCAGGGGGAAAAAAATTCTCACAATTGAATCTCTTTGGACCAACTTGAGTCATGTGCCCTCTCACTCATCAGAATTAGGGTACTGACCAGTTGTGGGACAACTGAGTGAGCAAGTCTGAGTCATGTGCCCACTCCTAGACCTGGGAGCAAGGAATAGGCCAGTTCTACCCAAAGTACCTGGATTAATATTGGGGACATAATGGTTCCCTAAAATAATTCAAGTTGATAATATTGATTGGGGTGGTGGTAGACACTGGGCAGGTAATACAGTGCAAATTTGCAGCCCATGCCTGGAAAACTAGGATACTAAACTAGAAACCAAAGCAAAGTTCCTGTACTACTATAAATATAGAGACCTAGTATTGGCCTCAGGGTACAAGGTGCTCAGTTGGAATACTATTTATAAATATTTTCTCTGAAACTTTTTCTTTCCCAGATCTGTGAGTACTTATTAAACATGAAGAGGTTTATGCATTCAAATAGCAACATTTAATCTTTCCCCCTGCCTGGCTTTATTTGCATACCTTGGCTTTTTTTCTGCCCTTTCTGAAGATCCCCTTGGGTAAATTCAGACTTGGAACAGCTCCTCCAAGCTTGATTACAGATACTTTCTATTTTCTGCTGCTTACAGAGACTGATCTGTGGGTCACAGAGTGGGATCTGCTAACTGCCAACGCCAGGTTGAGGACAGGAGGAAGACTTGAAATATCTTGCCCAGGTAGCAGGAGGAAGAGATTTCTTCCTGGACTTAGCTAGTGAGCCTTTTATGTCCAGAAACAGGATGATCACCCCTAATAACATTTATAAACTGTGGCCTCTCTGATGGGACCATACGTGCTATTTTTATTTGTTTAAACGTTAATCCATTTTATAAATCTTACTTAGTATTTCTCTGCAGATTCTGTTTTGTCACATCAGTCTCAAACGACATGTTGTATAGGACACATGAAGACCACTCCATGTCTTTCATAAACTTGGAGCCTTTTGGTCTCATGGTGTGACAAAATGCAGGAGTTCTCATAGAAAGGAGACAAGTATGGTCAGTTCTCACAAGTTTAAGGCTGTTTTTCATAGAGGGAAGTTCCTTGAAGACAGCAAGTTTTGTTTGTTTGAGGCAACTGCAGCCTATAGAGTGACCAATCCCTGTAATGGCAGCAGTCTAAATCAAGGGCCACTGATCAAAGGGTTTTGGCTGCTCTGAAGGGCTGTCTTAGATTCCCTCTTTAGAGCAAGATCAATATCTGTGATAAGTTCTGAAAGAGATTTTTTTTAAATATATGCATTCCTAAATGACAAAAATAGAGTTATTCATTTACAAGTATAGGAATATTCAGTGGATTCTAATACCAGTCCAAGTCGCTCCTTATTAGCAATCTCTCAACAGCCTGGAACCTCTATTGTGGAAATTTCCTGATGTGAGTTCCTCTTCCGTTTGACAAGCTTGCTGGCCCTCTTTGACATATCGGATAGAGCCTGTCTTGTTCTAGTCTGTACTAAAGCATTACGTGGCAGTGTATTGTGAAGATTTCAGATCTGTGGAACCACACAAGCCTAGTTTTTAATTTTTGTTCTGCCTCTTACAAGTTGTTACCTGTAGCCCACTTCATATCTACCTTCTCATCTCTAAAATGTGGGCACACCTATCAGACAGCATTGTGCCGAGGTTTACCAGTGAGGCACATGTGATGGTTGACACAGAGTGGGAGCTCTACCAACGGTGGCTATTGTATTGTTTCAGGGTCTTTGCTTACTATTTGAAAATAATCCTGAGTTTCTGCATCTGCCACCATATAACCCTCTCTTTTAGTGCCATCTTTACAGAGGCTTTGCCTCTCTGGTACATAAAACAAAAAGGCCACTTGCTTTGTTTGTGAACCCAGGGATGACCCGTATCTCTCTGATAATCCAGCCTCTTTCAGCAGAGCACTCCCCCATGTTGCCTCCCTACTCTGGGCAACATAGTGTTTCTCCCTGGCTAACATCACTAAGCATCCATGGATAAAGCATGCCAAAGACATGACAATTTAACCATTACATGACCACTATGGCTTAATATGATATCAACAGTAAGTTACACATGTGTGGACATGTATATATTTGTGGCATAGTACTGTAGTATCTGGTATAGTGTAGTACATAGTATATACCTAGATATATACTGGGGAGAGCCATACAAGGGTTGTCCAGAAAGTATCCAGCCACATAACCATTCTTGTTATATTAGCAATGGCTAGATACTTCTCAGACAGCCCTTGTATATTATTCGTATACGTGTGTGTGTATGTATGTGTATGTGGGCAGGCAAAAGACTCTACTCCTGGCCAGAGAGCTGGCTAAGAAAAACAGGGAAGCATGTTTTCAGAGATTCAGCTGCTAAATAAGTAAGAAAGGACCATTACACAAAGATTTGAGAGAGAATATATATATATAGCGTGTATGTATATATAGTATATATATAGTACATCTATACATATAGTGTGTGTATATACACACATATACGTACATACATATAAACACACATATACACACATATCATAAGTAGAACAGATGCTTTTCTAAGTAAGGGCAATCTCCTCTAAGAATTGGGCTTTATTTGATGCAAAACATCCATCACTACTGAATAAAACACATTTGCTAAAATCTCTTCACTCCATTTCCTTTTTCTTACATTGTTACTCCCCAGCTCCCTTGTTAAGTAAATATCAGTTGTCCACCCAAATTAAATAGAGTTAGCTCCCAAACACATTACACATTACTAGTAAAAAGTACCTAGATGAAGCTATGATTCCTTGAGGACTATTTTCATATTTTCTTTATGCATAGTCAACATCCTTAGCAGCCGATTATGTGGCTCCTTTTCATGGTGGCCAATCTCATCTTCCATGTGTTATATTGAACTCTAAGCTCACCCATCAGGGTTTTATCTTCTGTTATATACATCATCTTAGGAGATTTCTAAGCAATCCATTTATTTAATGAGCATATATTAAGCATTTCCTATGGGTAAATTTCAATGCTAAGAGTTAAGGTTATGTATATAAATGAACCATTGCTGGAACAAAACACAGAACATAATATCTGATATAGTAAACACATGAGCTATATGCCATGCAGCATAAAAACAGCACACCTGATCAGAAACTGAACCTATGGGACCCTTCATCCCGGCTCTAGTAGTAATGCTGCCACAGCTAGATAAACGTGGAAGGCATGATCTCAGATATGGTGCTCCAAAAAGACATAACTTTACAGGCAAAGGATTCCACTCCTGGCCAGATTGCTGGCTAAGAAAACGAGGAGCAAGTTCTCAGAGATTCAGCTGCTAAATGAATCAGAAAGGACCATTACACAAAGATCAAAGGGTTGATTACATATTTCTTTGCTCATCTAGATCTTAGTTTCAAGGTTGTCACAAATGATTGTTCATATGTGAAAGGGATTTATAACTATTGCATTCATGATCACTACTGGAGAATTCTCTGAAAGGCACAGGACACAGAGACTGAGTTTTGTTTTTTGAGGCACAACCATTTGTTTTCTACTTTCTTGCTTTGATATAACTCCTTGCAGTATATTTAATAAGTGCTAAATTAAATTGACAGACGAATTGGGACAAAAAGACTTTTTCAGAAATAACATGTTTAGCAATCCTTAGGTAAGCTAGGAGTATAAGAAACCCTGAGGCTAATCCATATAAAGGAGTGACCCTTAAATTGACCGAGTTGAACCTTACCTCTACTATGACTGTTTTTATAAACAGTATAAATCTCAGATAATATAATTAAGGCATAAAGCTACTTGTTAGGGTGCTTGATGGAGGTGTGTAACCTTTTGGTTCTAATCAGAACTTGAGAAGCAGATACCAACAGGATTTATAGGAAGTCAGATACCCTCCTGTGTACTGACAAGGTCTATCTCTTTTATGCCCAGTGTAGAATTGAAATAAATGCAGCATTGCTTTGTCTCTATTCAACTCCAGCACACTTTATGTGCCACCCACGAAGCTTAAACATTGTTATACTGACAACTAAAGTCCGAAAGGTGAGTTTTGAGTGTGTCAGTCCACCATCAAATATCTTTAGTGACTCATTATTTTTGTTTGGTTTCCTCCAGAAACAGACCTGAGACAAGGACTGAGTGTACAGTTTACTTAAGTGATGCTGGGAAATAGGGGAGTGATAGGGGGAAGAGAAGGCAGCCAATAAGCATGTGTTATGGAGTCACCTATGACAGCAGGCAACCGGAGCTTAATGCTATGCAGAAACTCTGGGAAATGGCATGAAACTCATATTGCAGAATCTTCCCACACTAAATGTTGTGAGTTGACTTGTGTCCCCCGCAAAAGTTATGTTGAGTCCTAACCCCAGGTACCTTAGCATGTGACCTGGTTTAGAAACAGAGTCCCTGTAAGTATAATTATTTACTACGTGATCATACTGGAGCAGGGTTGGCCTTTCATTCAATATGACTGGTGTCATTATAAGAAGATGGTATGAAGGTGCAAAGGAAGAATACCATGTGAAGATGGAGGCAGGGATTGGAGTCACGTAACTATAAGCCAAGGAACACCAAGGGTTGACGACTACCACGAGAAGCTAGAAAGAGGCAAGGAAGGATTCTAGCCAGAATCTCAGAGCCTTGCGTGGCCCTGCTAACAACTTGATTTTGGACTTCTAGCCTCCAGAACTGTGAGACAATAAATTTCTGTCATTATAGTTCTGATACACTGAGTAGGGGCATTGAGGCACTATTTTTCCATCAGTCACTGGATGAGGACTGCTCCTTGGGGGAGAGATTTACGTGCACAGTACTTTTTGACTGTCACGCATAGGTAGAGCAGCTTTTCAAGGTTCCAGAAAAGTCCTCAGGCAGAGAGTACAAAAACTGGCAGTTGGAAGTTGACAGAGCATGCTGGAATGGTCTAAGGGGTACAGGCTGGGAACTAACCATCTGTTCCACTTCCTTATTGTCTAAGGTAAAGTCTAATTCTCTAGGCTGGAATTCTAGACCCTCCACAACTAGGTTCCCACCTATATTTCCAAAGATATTACCCAACATCTCTCTACTCCATCCCTCTCAACCAAATGAACTTTTTTCTTTTAATTTCCTAAACATATATTGATTTATTTCTCATCCTGTTGCTTTGGCGCGGTTTCATTTTTTTCCCTTCTAAGGTTACCTTCACCCTCCATTCTGTGCATCCAAATTCTACTTACTCTCTGAGACCCAAATCAAAAATGCACTTCCTCCATTAAAGGCTGCATTCATTCCCTCCTCTGAATATTTATTTATTTATTTTATTTCAGCATATTCTCTACTGACTTTATCTCTCACTAAATAATTATACCCACTGGCATTGTCCATGGTCTTTCTTCTGTGCATTTTTTTCTTCCCAAGTAGATTGTAAGCTGGTCCTGATAGTAGAAATGGGATCTTCTTTGACTCTCCCTCCAGGATCTGCCTTACTCAGATCAGGGACTCAATACAGAGTTGTTCACCGATAACTAATTTGTATGAGAACACTCTGAGAACGAAAGAGTTGAGTAAACATCACCCGTGGAAGTTTATCCCATGTCTATCCTATACCTAGGTTTGGATCACTTCACATTTTAAATGGTAATTCATTCACTTAACAAACACTTATTTGAACTTTGACACTTTTTAGGTATGAGGAATGCAGCAGTGAACAGGACAGATGATCTGTTCTTATGGGTCCCATATCAAGGTCCCAACCCATTTCAAAGGAATGGAAGGAAATGGCTGAGAAAGTGATAAAACTTTCTACTGCTCACTTTGCTTGGTTATACAACTCTTTCAAAGATCCATAACCATGATTTGATTAGTCAAAACCATCCTGTGATAATTAATTTATAAGTGTGACTTCCAAAATTTCCCTTCTTATACACATGTACCACCCTCCCATCCTCTCCCCGTGAATCTGGGCTGGCCCTGTGACCTGCTAAGATGGTACCCACCCCATGATTGTGTTATGTTATATGGCTCAGTTAACCTTAAGATAGGGTGATTCACTTCTGGGAATATATCCAAAAACTTGGAATCAGTATGTCAAAGAGATATCTGCACTCTCATGTTCACTGCAGCATTATTCACAATAGCTAAGACACAGAAGCAACCTAGATATCCATTAACATATGAACACATAAAGAAAATGTGGCATATATACACTATGGAATACTATTCAGTCTTATAAAACAAGGTAACCCTGCCATTGTGGCAACATAAATGATCCTGGAGGACACTATGCTAAGTAAAATAGTCCAGGTACAGAAAGATAAATACCACATGATCTCACTTATATGTGGAATCTAAAAAAGTCAAACTCATAGAAGTATAGAGTAGACCCAGGGATTGGGTCCGGGGAGGGAGGGATTGGAAGAAGTTGGTCAAAGAGAATAAGGTTTCAGTTAGACTGGAGCAACCAGTTTTTGAGATGTATCACATGGCCTGGTGACAATAATTAATAATAATATACATTTCAAAATTGCAAAGAGGGAAGATTTTCAATGTTCCCACCACAAAAAAATGATAAAGCACGAGAGATGGTAGACATGTTAAATTCGCTTGATTTAATCATTTTATAATGTATACATATATCAAAACAGTACACTGTACCCCATAAATACATATATAATTTTTGTCAATTGAAATTTTAAAAAATTATCTAGAAGTAACAGCAACAAAAAAAGGGGGATTATCTGAGTGGACCCAATCTTAATCACAGGAGCCCTTAAATGCAGAGAGCTGTCTCTGGCTGGCAACAGAATGAGACAGAGAGATTTGAACATGGAGAGGTTCAAATGTGCTGTTGCTGGTTTGAAAATGGAGGGGGCACAGTGAGAAAGAATGTGGGTGCGCTCTAGAAGCAGCGAGTGGCCCCCAGCAGACAGCCAACAAGGAAACAGGGAACTGGATTGTGCCAACAACCTGAATGAGCTTAGATTCTTCCCTCAAGCCTTCAGACAAGCACCAGCTGAGCCAACATCTTGAATTCAGCCTTTTGAGGCCTTAAAAGCGAAGAGCTTGTCTGGACTTCTGACCCGCAGAACTGTGACATGATGAATAGGTGTTGTTTTAAGCAGCTATGTCACCCAGTAATAGAAAATAGAGCTTTTTTGACCAATAGAAAGTAGGGGAGCTTCTCCTATGATAATTGTGGGATTAAGTCAAACTCAGAGCCATACTATCAAAAAGGGGGAAAAAAAAGAGAGAGAGACTTTTATCTACTTCTGTGTTTTGTCCCTACATGGATCAAGGGCCCAGAGAATGAGAGGTGCTTCTGGACACTCCAATCTCAGACAAGCTTCCAGCTGAATGTAGCCACATAAGTGACCGCAGTCTACATCACATGAAGCAGAAGAACTATCCAGTAAAGTCTAGTTAATCAATAGAATCTGAGAAATAGATCATTGATATTTTAAGCCACTAAGTTTGGAGGTAGTTTGTAATGTGCCATAGATAACAGAAACAAAGTATTTTATGCCCTTTGTTCACAGTTGGAATTCTCCTCCAGATTAGGCACATTGCATGCATTACCTCTAACCTCACAGCAACCTTGAAAGTGGTTATATAACCTATATAATTATTCCCATTTTGCAGACAAGGAAACTGAGTTTCATAGAGGCTGAGCAACCCATGTCAGTGTTCATGGTAATTCTATTCCTGCCTTTTAATGATGAAACAATGCTCAAACCTCTGCTTCGTACGAAGTTATTTCCCAGTTCATGCCATGTAAAGAAATTCTAGTGCAGCCACTGATACAAGCTCAGCTTCTTGCTGTGCTGGGAAGGGAAGTGTCACTGCTATAGGAATTAGATAGACACATGCCCCAGAATATGCTGACCTTACCAGGAAAGCAGTGGGGGAAGAAGCCCTACAGGGAAGCAAGGTTCCACCCACCACTCACCATATGTCAAGCAGTGACAGGTCAGCTTTTTTCCAAGGGGTGAGCATTCTCAGAGTTGTCACCTGGGAGCATATGGCCATTGGGATAGACGAAAATACCTCAATGACATGTCAAGTATTAAATGTTAGTCGCCAAAAATATATATATTGCTTATGACAGCTTTTAATTTGCGGAGAAAGGTTGAGAGGCATTTTTACCTTAGGCAGCTTGGAACTACTCAGTTACCCTCAATAAACTGCAACATTTATATACAGGCAAAGTGTCCAGCCCTACAATAGTAAGATTCGGCTATGCTCTTAAAAATGTGGTACCAAATTATAATCTAGGTGATTAACTATGACCATTGAGACAACCAAATGGAAAAATGGGTGAAAGATTAGAATAGCCATTTCTCAAAACAAGGTATCCAAGTGACCAAGAAACATTAAAAGGTGCCCAACATTGTTATGCATCAAGGGACTCAAACTGAAACCCTAGTAAGACACCACTGATACCCACCAAAAAAGCTGAAATGATAAAAATCAACAATATCAGTTGCTCACAAAGACGGGGACCACTGGAAATTTCAAACACTGCTAATGGAAGAAGTATGAATTGGTAATTCTGGAAAATTTTTGGCAGTATTTACCAAAGTTGAAGGTATACTTACTATATGACCTAACAATCCCATTGTCAGGTATACCCAAGACAAATGTGTGCGTGTGTTCACCAAAAGACACATAAAAGAGTATTTATATACATGTTGATTATAATGTAGAGCTTGAGTTGCTTCTCCACCTTTTGCCTAAGATCAAGTATAATGCGGTACTTGAAAATCAACACTCTACACATGAGCCCCAATCAATAACTTCCAGATTCTTGGTGTTAGAGCATGTTAGGGCTCTGTGGTGTAGTGTGATGAGAGCCCCAGATATGAGTCTGGGTCATCAGTCAGGGTGTTAAAAACCTGGCTTTACCATTTTGCTAGCTATCTTGCTTTGGACAAGTCACTTAAACATCAGTTTTCCTGTCTTTAAAATGGAGGTCATAGCATTACCTATTTCATGAGATTGCAATGAGAACTCATCAAGTTTGTCAGAGAATAAAATTTTAGGATATAGAATTTTAAAGATCTAACTGGGTTTTATTAGCAATTCGTGAACAGGGCAACATCCCATTTGCAAAATAGAAAGATGCTCTGCTTAGCTGAGCAGATAGAGTGGGCTTCATAGGCAGAAAATGGTGAAGATAGCAGAAATAAGGGGGAAAAAAGTGAATTGGTCATTTCAAAGTTACTTTCCTTGTCTGGGTTAAAGCAGAGGGGATCTTCTTTGTAATGCTGGCTCGGCTGACTGGGCCTCTTTTGATTGGTTGCTGTGAATCTCCTATTTTTTGGAAAACTGGCCTGTTTGGGGGGATTGGTCTATCATTTCTCTCTTGATTTCTCAAAAGGTAAGGTCTTACAAGCAAACAGCTTAGGTTTTAGTTTGGTGACATGGAACCTTAGCCTAAGTATGAGTGACTATACATTGGATTTGTCTGTTGTATCCTAGTGCAGAAGCTTACTGGCCTAACATTGATTTTATTTTACAAGCTAATGCAAGTAGAGAAGTTAGAACAGTGCCTTGCACATAATAAATGCAGATGCCTATCAAGCCATCTCTCTTTCCACACGTATATATCTATATCTCAGGTATGTTTCAGGTATACTCAGGTTGGTTCAGTTAAGGGTGAATTTCATAGGAGCACTTCAAGTCGATGGACAGGTAAGCATCCAGTGATACTGTTGATTGATAAATGTTGACATTAACACATGACATAAACAGACAACTTTGTAAGGATGTACTGTATGTATTTCTGAGCACCCAACTTCCTAATTTTTTTTAATTAAGCTTGTAATGCTGATAATGTGCTTTATTAAACACATGCTACTTCAAACTCAATATAGTATATAAGATATTTAGATTAATTGTATACATATCTGAACATTTGTTTAATCAATCTTTTCATTTATTTTCAACTTTGCTGATTTAATCAAATGTTGACACGTTTGAAGGGGTGTAAAAGAGGCTAAATTATTGTAAGGGAGAAAAAGTAATACCTTTTCCTCACCCATGGCAAGGCTCATGGCTGACACCCCAATAATGAAAGACAGATTAACAAAAGAAAAGTAAAACAAATGTATTTAACCAAAGTTTTATATGACACGAGAGACTTCAAAAATAAAGACTCCAAGGCCCAGGGAAAACTATATATTTTTATTCTAGGTCTGATTAAAGAAATGTATAGTTGTGGAGAAATATGATTGGATGAAAATGGTACAATCTAATGGTAATAAACTAGAGGGAACTTCAGCAAGGCCTGTGTCTTCAGATTCTTTTCTGTGTCTCTGTATGACATTCCTTCCCCCTCGGCATACAGCAGGACACATGAGCATCTTCAGGGGAGAAGGGTGAAGTTCCGAGAGTGACCTTCCTAGGTTTTATGACTTGTATCAGGGGTGAGGAATTCTGGTTTCTATCACCTACTTTGGTGGAGAAAGGAGGCAGGAAGAAAGTCGGTGAAACCTTTTTGCCTCTGAGGCCCTCCCAGTCTCCTTTAGATCAAAATTACTTAGCACGCCAAGGCACCATACTTTAGGGTACTGTGTTCTGAGCCCCAACACTGGGTATGATAACCTTGAGGTCTTAGAGGAGAGATCAAATAGAACACAGAAATGGTATCAAACTCTGTGGCCAGGAAGATGGGTAAACAGCATTGAGTAAATAGAAAAACAATTGGAAAGGAGAAATACAGCTGGATAAACCCAATAAAAATATTAAATGTAGATGGTCATCCAGCTGTAATAATATGGAAAAGCAGAACGTGGATTCGTTTGTTCGTTTCAACAATGAGACCTGCATACAAGTCTCATTCCCTCTGATAAAAACATGCCTTTGATATTCATTTTCTAGGTCTTGAGCCTTTCCAATAAGCCTCTCCATCAACAGTAACAGGGACAGATTTTTGATAGGATCCATTGTACCTTCCAGGGTAATGTTATTATTTTGCATTCTTAGAAATCTCAGCTTTGGAGAAAGTCCTAGGCTACAACTGTGCAGCAGCCTCAGAAGCAACCAGTCCTTGGTAGAGCAGGAAGAGGCAGGGCTCAGAGAGAACTTCCCTGGGGAAAAACAGAGTTGGTGATTATTGGTGTGCTGTGCTGGGCTGTGTAGAAAAGAGCTTCTCAGCTCAGGCAAAGACTGAGAGTGGGGAAGCAGAATTCGTGGTGTCTAAAGATTGAACTAAGCAATAGAAAAGGTGGGGAGATTATTAAAACTCCAGGACAAAGTAACAGGACATACAAGAAAGGAAATGCAATCATATTATACAAGTTGGCTCAGTCAGGGGTAATATTTACATAGATATGATAATGGAAACACAATATTGATTTAACACATTATAATATAACTGCACCGTTGGAAGAGTTGAAGAGAATGTGTATGAGAAGGACATTGCTATATTTTATTACAAACTCTGCCAGCCATTTTGTTTTTTTCAGAATCAAAACTCAATGAGTCCAAAGATTAACCCCTTTTTAATTTAGTATTTTTATCAGTCTGGTAGTGTTTGCAATAAAATATAGAAACATAAAGATTAAATGTGTTAATATTTTATAATAACCATTTGACTCCACTGGATGGCTTATGTTATACTTATACAAGTGTGGCTACCAGACCTATTCCCCAATTAGTCAAAGCCTGCCAGACTGAAGACACAAGAAAGGTGCAACATGAATCTAATGCTACAGTTTTTATTTAAGGACAAATGCTATATTCAAATTCTAAGAATGTAATGCCACTTATTAACATAATTTGACAGGATTGTTGTATTATGTTTGTTTTCCCCGAGTAGCTCCTGAGTTCTTGGCCATTCTCAACAACTTTGACTTTTCTTGACTTTAATTGAATATCCTATGAAAGTGGCAAATCCCCCGGCTCTCTCTCCTAGACACTCGAGATTATATTCTCTCTTTTTTGCTTGCAGCCTGTTGGCACAATTGATGAAGCTTCCCTGACCAGGGGATGCCTAACCAGGTTCTTGAGGATCTGTGGGCTGCTAAGATATGCTCATCATACCTCCTTCTGCTCTTCACTGTGTCTAGGGAGCAGAAGAAAGAACACGAAAGCTTGCTTTTGGTTTTCTTCTTCCTTATGTGCTCGTGTGGTTAGAAGAGAAAAGGAGTCTACTTTCAGTTAAAACTAAACACAAAACAGATAACCATCCTGAAATGGCTGTGTTCAGGATCAGCAAGTCACATCTGATTGGGATGAAGGAATCTTAGCTTAGGATGCTCTTGCTTGTTTCAAGGCCCAAGTGGCAAGAAATTTAATGAATGAAAATTAGAGAGAAGATTTAAGGTGTTAATTACATTTTAAAAATCAAGGGGAAAACCTCGCAGGGTATGAGAAAAAATATACCCAGGGGAAAGTGAAATAATCTTCAGCTTAGAGAGTATTTTGCGGTTAGCTCCCCAATATCTATTCTACTATCCTAACCCCAGCTCTAGAGAAGGATTTGATTGGGTAAACTCATCATGAAAATCCCAACTCCTTTGTCAAAGGTAATTTCCCATATAAACCAACTGGGTGTTTCATTATATTAGAACAAAGTTTTGAATTGGGGTAGTCCAATCTAAATAGTACAATTTTGCTCAGTAATTTTGCTAAGTAATTGTAGAAACTACACCCACCGTGGCTGCCATTATGTGCCCATGAGGGCCCAGAAAGCTAACCTAAGAAAGCAAAGTACAGAGTATTGCAACAAAAGAAAGTAGAACCCAGAATAAACCATGTGTGAGACCTGTCCTATTTCTAGACTTTTTGGTAATGTGAGCCAATAAATCCTCTTTATTGTTGAAGCCAGTTTGATTCTCATTTTCTCTTACTTACAAGCAGAAGTTTCTAATGACACAGCACCTGAATGGGTTGAATGCATGAAGAAGCCAAAAGGTGATGGAGTTTTGGGCACCAGGACCAAGGATTGAATGCATCTGAAAATAATCCCATTCAAGCAGAGTCCAGAATATAATTAAATAAAAAATTCAGTGCTGGAAAGTAGAAGATAACTGCTTAATTACAGTTTGGGTACAGCACTTGTAAATGGGGACATTTCACCCCAATGGGACTGCATAGAAGAAAATTACTGATTGTTCTCAAGTTGGCAAAAGCTGAAATCCCTTGTCTGAAGATTATTGTTCTCTGTGATGACTCCATAATATTCTGTTAACTTGCTTATATATATATATTTTTTAGAAAAGCATGTTTTTCCCAGGAGCCTTAGAGGAGATGAATAAGAGCAACAAAGAGATGAAAAGTTGGCAGTTTAATGAAAGAAATTTAAAGTGTCTATTTTCACAAACATTCTGGATATAACAGAATCTTATATTTTCAAGTCATTTTAAATGCTAAAGCCTGAACTTCTAGATAAAATAATAGAACAGAAATTGCTGCGTATGCTTCTAAGCAGAAATCCTCACTCTGCCCTTCATCTCGCTGCCCAGACAGAAGCAGGACTCAATCCATGGAATGATTGCCTCAATTTCCTCCCTCACCCATAGCTCCCCTTCACTTGGCACCATTAGGATTCCATTGACTTGCACACACTAAATTATTCTGGTAAGAAGATTCTTAATTTGTGTATTAAAATTATACCTACTCAAGTTGCTTTTATTTTGCAGCTCAAAACTAAATTATCCATTTTCTCTTATTTGGATTCCTGAGTCAATTCACACAAACACACATGTTTAGAACTCACTAAATATTAAGTATTGACAAAAGAAAAGATCAGAGTCTGGAAAGAAGAGACTTGAGAGGAAATTTTAGTACATGAAAGGTGAAAAACTGAAGGAATGACTCTATTCCATTAAGTCTAAAATGTACATTTTTTTTCTCAGTTCAGATCTCAGAAGTCGGGCTGTATCTACAATTGGACAGGCCACAATGACAATGTAATTCTAATTGTCTGCATCAGGGTGAACTTCTCATAAATGTTCACATTGTTAGCCCTTTGGGGAGTTATGTGAATTGTTGGTCCTTTAGAGTATAACTTTAAATGTTGTTTAAAATGTTTTCCTGGTTGTGTTAGTTTGCTAGGGCTGCCATACGAAAATACCACAGACTGGGTGCTTAAACAACAGAAATTGATTTTCCCACAGTTCTGGAGGTTGGAAGTCCAAGATCAAGGTACTGGCAGAGTTGGTTTTTCCCGAGTCCTCTCTCCTCTCTCTTTGGCTCACAGGCAGCCAATGTCTTCCTGTGCCCTCATATGGCATTTTCTCATTTCTTTTTCTCTTTTGTGCATACAAATGTCCTCTTCTTATAAGGACACCAATCAGATTAAATTACAGTCCACCCTAACTGCCTCATTTTAACATCATCATCTATTTAAAGGCCCTATCTCCAAATACAATCACGTTCTAAGGTGCTGGGAGTTCGGGCTTCAACATATGGGTTTTGGGGGGACACATTTGAGCCCATAACACTGATTGTTGTCTGAAAACCTTGAGTAGGCATCTTCTGGTAAGATCATAAAAACACCAGCATCAACATTTGCAGAATGGATTTCCGCAACCTGGAGGAAAAATGCAAGGAACAATAGCAAAGGACATTTCAAGAAACGTGGCTTCACAGCACTTTGATGGCACCGAGGGCAAAAATTTGTGGGAAAATTCTGAGTTGTTAAAGCATTGTGTTGTAGTTTGTGGGTTTTTCTTTCCTAGTGATAGATAAAATAACGAGGTATCTTACAATTAGGACCCTCTGTGCAGATTATGTACCTATTCTTCTCAGCTTCAGGCTCTCCGTTATGTGATGCTGTAAGTAGTGTATGGAAACCTCACATACCACACTTCCTTGAGCATAGCCTCCTGGTAAGCTCTGCCAATGGGAGACCCAACCGGGAGACTGAAAGGTGGAAAGAGAGGAGGAAGGACTTGTTTTCTGTTCTGGTTCCTGCCAGCATTGCTCAAATAACAGAGGGCAGTTGTAGCTACAGACTCCAGATGCTTTTGGCAGTTCCAGAGCCAGCCATACAGCATGTCCCTGGAGCGATAGCCAATCATGCCCATACCAGCCACACGGTGACCCCCTTAAGAGGTTCTAGCACCAGACACACAGGGCCAAGTTCCTAGGTTAGTGAACCTACCTCATTTTATTCCCAACAATGGTAGAGGAAGTTACCATATCTAGGTAAATTCAGCATCCACTTTTATCCTTCCAACACTTGCATAACCAGTTCCCTATTGTCTCTCTTAGAAATACCTGGCATGGTTCATCTTTTCCTGTAAGAATCCTAACTAATACAATGTCTTAGAGTAGATGAAATGCAGTACCTTGATAATATGTAAATGTATCGAAACTATCTGTTTATCTTTAATTACAGAGTTTCTATAAACCACTTTATGTAGATACTTTACCTCAATTATTCACTTCTTCAATTTGGAGATTTAGAGTTGATTTTCTGTGGACACATTTTGGTCTTTACAGTTTCACAATAACAGATCATTGCTTTTATATTGTCTTTGTGGCTTTTGACACTCTCATCCACTGAAAGCTTTATCTATAAAAGGTAACTATAAGCAAAGGAATACATGCACAGGTTTGCTAAGTGTTAAACACACCTGTATTTTTTAACTTTCTGTTGAACATGAGTCTTGATATCAGTGGAGAAGATAAGTCTTGATAGCAGTGGGAGATATAATTTTGAAAACATTTATGACAAAATATTTACATGGATATAAATTGTCCTGGGCAAACTCAAATGTCACTGAGGACAAGAAAGTTTTCTAGATTTGATATTTCTTTCAGAAAGTTAACATGTGGGTTCTAGCCTTTGTTCAGTAGAAATCTCTAGATTCCACATCCAGTGCTAGCACTATCACTATAAATCTTTCTGACCTTAGGTAAGCCACTTTCTACTCTGACCTCTGTTGTCTCCTCTGAAAAAAACAAGGGGTTGGGCAAGATCAGCGATGTCAACTTCTCACTTTTTTTCTCATAAACTCCATATTTTTAAAATGTTTACCCACCAAGACTGCACTTAGTTTGGATTCCTCAATATATATTGAGCATAGGCATATATAACTTTCAATTAGATATTTTGGTTTTTAAATTTATTTTTATTTTTAAATTCACTTCAACTTTTTAAAAATGTTGAACATGATTCAGTGGCACCAATTATTTTGTTCATGAGTGGTTCTGCAGGTGTTCCAAGTTTAGAAATGCTGATTCCAATAAAATCCATTTTCCTTTGCAGTCTAAACTCTCTGCTCCTAGGTGAATATATGTCAGAGAACAGCTCCTTAACTAGAATTGCCATCCAAAGATACATAAAAGGAAACAGAACAGAACAGAACCAAATGGACATAGGCTTCTGTTTCCTTCAGAATCACTTTATTAATCACTCCCACAGAAAGCAGGGCCTTAAGTGACTACTTTTAATCCCACAAGATTCAATTATGTTTGGAAAGACAAAATTCTTAGATTTCAGACATTTATATAATCACAGAGTTGAATAAAACCTCAATTAAATAATACAATCGGATGCTTAATTTGAGGCTGTTCTTTAAAATGGCCCTGCCCAATGATTGTCCAAACTATGCCTGAATAAATCAAACTGACAGGAATGTTAATAATTCAAACTATGCAGACATTTGTGCCCAACATATTTTCCATTGCCTGAAACTAAAGACTGTTAGCCTTTTCCTACTCCATTACTGACACAGAGAAGGTAGTCTTTTTTTAAAATTTTTTTTATTTCAGCATATTACAAGGGTACAAATGTTTAGGTTACATATATTGCCCTTGCCCTACCCAAGTCAGAGCTTCAAGCATGTCCATCCCCCAGATGGTGTGAATATACCCATCCCCTCCTCCCCCCTCCCACCTGCCCAACACCCGATGAGTGTTATTACTATATATGTATTTACGTGTTGATCTGCTAATACCAATTTGGTGGTGAGAAGGTAGTCTTTAAATAATATCTAATGCTGAAGGAAAATGCAGATCTACTTGACTGGCATTTACTGGATAGTTTTGCTTTAGCTCACCTGTGTGACATGGAAATCACCACACCCTATGTTCAGCTGCACAGGCAGAGTATAGGAGACAGTTAAAACAATCATCTGGATAATTCAAGTCAATGGGAAAGTGTAATTATTGAAGTAAAAGGAATTCAGTGTTTTCTATATCATCCAGGTTGGAATTTGTTTTGATTAAATTGAAATAGATGCTCACTCTCTACTTAATCTGTATATACAATGTCTCTCCCATATGCCACATTCATTAGAAAGAACATTTAGGCTTCCTTTAGATGGTTTTTCCTCTTTTGCCAATTATAATTTTAGAAAGAATTTGTATCACCCATTATTCAAGTAATTATCAGTTTCTAGCAGACTTGTTGATTTTCTTAATTAAACTTAGCTAACAGATCATTAAAAAAAGACAGAAAAATGCAACAGTTTTTCCTAGTCCAGCTAATTATTTCTTATTTTATTCCATGCCCCCTAGACTAGAAAGTAAATTGTGCATAAAACAACACTTCTAATTTTAATTCTGTCATCTTAGGCTCACAGTTGCCAAGTTGCCAAGAAAAAAAAATTATCTTAAAATACTGTATTTTTATTGAGAATAGCATAACCAGCTTGTGTCTTAAAGCAGATTATAAGAGGAAACCATAAAAGAGAAGCAACTTTGGAAGTTTCACAAAAGGGAAATGCAGCCTTTCAGAGACATCTTAAATTATTTTGTGGAGGTGATATTTGTTATAATGAATATGGGATTTTTTTTTTATTTCATCATGCTGCCTCACTTATTCTCTGGCTTGAAATTGAATACTGTTGCCATTAAAATAAATTGTCTCTCTCTTTTTCAAATATTTTCATATGACCAAAAGCTATTTTCTTTCTCATTTTCTTAAACAAACAACTCTTTCCTTTGTAATATTTCTCAAGGAAATTTATTCAATTTCACAGATACCAATCTAATCCAGGCTCTCGGTTGCTGACTGGTGGATGATCATAATAATCTCCATGCCGGGCTCCCTGCCTCCACTCTCCAGAATCTAGTCCGGCAGCACTGTGGGCAGGGGCTAAGAGCCAGACTGCCTGAGCCGACTCTCAGGTCCAGCTGAGTGACCTCAGGCAGGTTACTTTTTGCCCTTCTATTCCTCAGTTTCTTCATCTCGAAAATGGGGATAATAGTAGCACATACCTAATTGATCCGGGAACTGTTAATACCCTTCTCTGTTCTATAGCACAAGGTGCTTCCCCTTCAGGCTGCATTTCTCTGGGTCCCACATCAGCTCGCTTCTGCTGGGTTCAGCCAATGGGTGGCACTAAAGTGAGAGTGGAAGGTGGAAAGAAGGAAGAACTAGGGAGTTCCTCTCCTCCTCAAGCAGGCTCTCCTGCAGTGGCTGTACTTTCTCCATGTCTCAGGCTCTCTTGGGATGAGTCTACCAGGGTTCCAACTTTAACCAGTGACCCCCACCTCTGACCTTCTGCTACACTGCCTCTTCCCTTTGTTCATTCAGCCTAGGAGTGTCAGCAGCTGCCTTCTGCTGCTCGTCTAAGATGCTGCAACATCACCTGCTGGCTTCCCATCAATTTCATCATCTGAGTAAAGAATTTCTTGCATTATATACCCTCCGTTTTGAAGTATTCGAGGTAGGATTTCCTGGTCAGACCTAGTTAGAACCTGAGCAATCCAGTTACCTCACAGTGTCACTGGGAGGTTTAAATGAGTTAATATATAAAAATAGTACTTTCAACTTGATAAATATTAGTGATTATTAAATATTTTTACATATTAGTGTTCCCCTAAGAAACTAGAAATTCCCTCAGCTTTACTCTTGTGGGGGTACAATTGAGTTCGCATTAACATTACTGCTCAAATTTTACAAGCTTAGTTATTTACCGGTGGGAAATCAGAACTCTAAATTTCATCCTACCCATCAATATTTCTCAAGTCCCCAAAGGTGACTCACGTATACCCATAAACGAGTTGACTACTTTTCTTTATAAAATTCATAATTTAGCATAATATCTCATTCATATTGTATTAGATCCCCACATGCTCATAAACAAGTTGACTATTTTGTGATAAAATTCATAATTTAGCATAATACCTCATTCATATTGTATTAGATCCCTGGGCTGCCATAACAAATAACACAAACCATGTGGCTTAAAACAATGAAAATTTATTCTAACCAGTTAGGAGTCTAAAATCAAGGAAGCTGGGTGTCTAAAACCAAGATGTTGGCAGAGCCACGTTCTCTCTGAAGGCTCTAGGGAAGAATCTGTCCTTGCTTCATCTCAGCTTCTGTTATTTCGTAGCATACCTCAGCAACCCTTGGCTTTTGGCTGTATCACTCCAATCTCTGCCCCCATTGTCATGTGGCCTTCTTCCCTGCATGTGTCCATATTTCCCTCTACTTATAAGGACACCAGTCATTGGAGTAGGTCCCACCTAATCTTAACTTGATTATATCTGCAATAACACTATTTCCAAACAAGGTCATGTTCACAGCTACAGGGGGTTAGTACTTCAACTATCTTTTGGGGGAACACAATTCAACCACGACACATACATTTTGCTTTAGACGTATGTCTTACTGAGTGATACTAATTAATTATCATAATAAGATGCCTGAAGTGAGTGTTATTATACCCATTTTAGAGAGTGAGGAGGCTGAAGTCAGAGAAGTGAAGGGAACTATCCAAAGTAATACAGTCGATGTGAAGTCAGAGCCTGAATTTACATCTTCTGGATCCCAGCACACTTCCTTTCAAATTATGTCATTTAACCTTTGTATTCAGTAAGATCACCAATCTTAGGATCTCAGTACTTGAAGTTTAAGTTCCTGAGTGTTTTATCGAACCCCACTCTGCATTTCCAGATTCAATCAAGCAACCAAATGAAGGTCCAGAAGGTCATCATATCCTGTATGAGCTAGCTATTGCTGCATAAGAACTACAAAACATCAGCAACATGTAATAACAAGCTTTATTGCTCGTGCATCTGAGGTCACCTGGGAGTTACCTAAGCACATCTGCTGTCCGTGGCTGGCATCACTCACATTTCTGGATTTGGCTGGCTATTGACTTATCTAGGCTGAACTTCACTGATTTGGCTCAGAACTGTTCCATGCATCCTTCCCCTGAGACCAGCAAACTAGTGTGGGCTTGCTTTCATGGTGATGGCAGAGGTTCAAAAGAAAAGGTAAATGCCAATGCGGAAGCCCATTTCAAGCCTCTCTGCTTGCATTGGCAGCTAATATCTCACTGGCCAGAGTGACTTGCATGGTGCCCAGTGTCAAGCCTCAGGGCAAGTCACACTGCCCGCACTGGGAGAAAACTGCAAAATAACATGACAAAGGGCATGGATAGAGGGAAGGGTGAAGAATTGGCACCCTCATTGCAATTTACTTTGCTGCGTTAGGGGTAAGTGATGAGTAGTTTCCTTCTCCCAGCTGGCTTCAAGTATCCCCACTCTCAGGACTGTCCACATCAGGCCCACAGAGCCATTGAGCACCTGAAGGTTACTGCTTACCCTCTCTACCCAGTGCACGATATTCCTGCAGTCCCTCAGGAAATTTTGAAACTTCTTGTATTTCTGTGGCTGGCTCTTACATAAAGCTTGAACCTATTCGAAATGAAAGGGTCATCATTTTAGAAATATGGAAGTACTTGTAGAATGGAGAAACATAAATTTTTTTACTGCAGCAGACGGAATCATTTACATTGAATCATATTTCTCTCTCTTTTCTCAAGTTCCAATATTCTTCTTCATATTTCAGCAGAAGGTTTAATTTTTCATTTTGACACTGTAATTCAACCTCCTCTTCAATAGCTTATATCTAAAAAAGCACATTTTAGAAATCTCTGTAAAAGATCATCTTTGTTCTTTAAAAAAAAAACAGATATTAACAGTATTTCAATGAGTATATTCATATGCTGAGTTTTTTTTTCAGCAAACTTTTTTACAGATTTCACTCCTTTACATGTAGATGCATGATTATATTTATACATTCTGACAAATAGTTAGTCCTCAATAAGTGTTTATTGAATATATAAATGAATGAGTTAAAACATATATGAGCATTCATTAATTCTCAATCAGTAATGCCCACTGAAGAAAGGTTACATTGGTCATGAAATTTGGTAGTACTCTCCCACACTACCTTGGGCTTGGCCATGTGGCTTTCTTGGGGTGGAAGTGCCAATTCTAATTACAGACCTCAAAACACCTTGAACACTGCTGCTTGTTCTCTTTGACCCCAGAATCCACTATGAAAACAAACCAGAGCTAACCTACTTAACAACAACAGGTTCCATGGACCAGAGCCGTGTCATCCCAGTCAAAGCTATTCTAGCCCCCCTCTACTGGCCTAACCACAGATGCAGATTGAGTCCAGACAGAATTAGTCAAGCTCACTTCCAATCAACAAAACCACCAGGCTGACCCCTGGACTGATAAGAGATACTAAATTGTTGTTGTTTTAAGGCACTAAGTTTGGGAGTTGTTATGCAGCAATAACTATCTGATGCAAGAGCCAATGTAGCTGGACTGTAGAAAATAAAAGGGAATGCTATGCTAGATGAAGAAGGATAAATAGGTAGGGAAAAGACAATGTCAAGCCTTATATATACACATAGTAGTGAACATTTGAAGCCCGCCTCTCCACTGCAACACATATTCACTCTTCTTAAAGCAAGAGCTCCAGTTTTACTGCTGGTATCTGTGCTTCCCCTACTTTCAGTCCATGTGGCTTGTGTGAGGCAGAATCTAGGTAAAGCATGTGATTCATTCTTGACCAATCAGCAAATCCTATTCCCATAGCCACAGTAACTGGTTCATGGAAGAACACGTGACCTATGCCAGTCCAATCAAAGTGAATTGCAAGACTTTGATGGAGACTGCTGGAGTAAAAGTTTATTCCCACTGGCACATAAATCAGAGTTGTTGATAGTTGTGTTATGGCCATAGGGAGAGATCTCATCTGAAAAAAGAGCTAACATAGAAGAAGTGGATAGAGGAAGCATATCTTTATTGAATCTTTCATAGTTCTGTGACCATCTAAGCCCTGATTGATTGTTGGATATAATTACCTAATAACATTTACTTTTTTTTTTTTAATTAATTATTTTTTTTAATTTTTTTATTTTTTCCAGCATATTTTGTGGAGGTACAAATGTTAAGGTTACATATATTGCCCTTGCCCCCCCATCCCCCCTTGAGCCAGAGATTCTAGCATGTCCATCCCCCAGTTGGTGAGCATCGCATTCATTATGTACGTATATACTCATCCCCTGCCCCCCCCACCTGCCCGACACCCGATAAATGAACATTTCCTTTTTTATTTAAGTCAACCTGCATTAGATTGCTTGTTATTTATAAGCAAAAGAGCCTAAACTGATCTGCATTAAGTATTTTTATCTTTATGCTAGGAACACTAGTAAGACCACTGAAAGGTTTCAAGCAGGGTATGGATGAGTACATTTTCATTTCAAAAAGATCCTTTGGTCACTGTGCAGGAAATGAATTGCAGAAGTTCCAGGGTGGGTACTGAAAGCCAGTCACAATGATTTTGCAGGAGCCTAGGTGGCAGTAGATGGTAACTTAGACTAAGGTCAGGTAGAAATAAAGTCAACAAATAAAGTTAACAAAGTAATTGCTTAACAGGAAGAAAGGCTATCCTGGAGAAAAGAAATATTCTAGGCATGCCAATTCTGCCTCTGTCCCTGTACACTAAGCAGGGTTGCCACTCACAAGGCCACTTGGCTGTGCTGCCGGTAATGCCTGTCCCACACAATGGCGAGGATTGCTCTTCAAGGCCCTCGCTTACCCCTCATCCCTCTAAGCTCAGCTTTCCTCATGCCTGCAGCTTTGAATAAATTTCTCCTCCCACCCAAAACTGAGATAATTACCCAGATTCCCTTTTTTTGAACTTAAAGACCAGGATTACATACATCTCTTAACTCCATTTGCTCCCACCTCATCCCCTGGTTTTGGTCCAAGATCTTTATTTACACCTTTTGTGCCAAAATTTTACATCATCATGCTGAGATGAATCTTAGAAAATAAAACCTTGGCTAAGAGAAATGTGGTTTATCAGAACATTTTGGTAACAGTGAAAACTTCTACCAGTAAAGGAATTGTTATATAAATATGATAACATGTAATAATAAGCAAACTTTAAAATGACTGCTATGAAAATATTGTTATAAGATAAAAATATTTTTTAAAATAAAGCAAGACACAAAATTATATGAGCATTATATTTACATTTAGATAAAAATATGTATAAAACTATAAAGAAATGTACAAAATATGATGGTAACTGTGTTTTAGGATGCTCGCATAATGAGGGTAATTTTTTCCCTCTTATTTCAAAACTTTCTCTGATTTTATTCTATTTTTATAATTTTCTGAAAAAAAGAAACAGTAATCCTCTAATTTATTCCATTAATTAATAATCAGTAAAACTCCAATATCATAAAAATATATTAATTTGTTTAGACATATTATGATTACTACTAATATTGTGCCCACTTTTTAGATTTGAAAAGGAGCATAATGTTAATGGAACTGTTAGACAGATCCACAATCCTTTATCTGCAATTTTGCGATGCAAAAAGCTATAAAAATTGAAAGCTTATTGTAAAGCATTTGATGGCAACACCTGACCTGAACCGACACGAGGCTACTTTTGCTGCTTAACGTGAATATTCATCCATGTTACTGTAGAAAGATTGATGTGTTTGATCACAGGGCGATCTCTCTGTCCCTGATGTGTTATGTGATATGTAGTAAATGTACCATATTACTTTTCCAAAACCCCCAAATCTCATATACTGTGGTGTGGAGTGTTTCCCATAAAGGATTATGAGCTTGTACTAGTACTGCTTTTACCAATGATGTGGTAATAATGGTAATTCTCTTCCTCATAACACAATCATAGTCTCCAGAGCTACTGTTTTCATCCATCTACTATGTGCCAGATGACTTGGTAGTTTCATGCTGACTCTTTTCTGTATTCTCTTATTCCACTTAATCCTCACAACTCTGTGGAAAATATTTTGTTATCTCAAGTTATGAGAGACATAACTTGACCATGGTCCCACGAAGGCCAGCAGTGGACCTGTCAATCATGAGATTTCCCTGGGCTACCTTAGTATTAAGGATTCCTAGGTTTTCAATTAATTTTGCTTCTATGATTAACTGTACTTCCATTCCCATGATTTCTTGCCTAGGCAAACTCCATTCTTATATCTCTTTTCTATTCCTTAACCCTGATTTAGGTCAGGCCAGTGAGTCACCTCATAAATTGGTCATTCTTTAGAGTTCTTAATGTTGAATGTTCTGGTCCGTTTTGCCTTGTTGGGAAAAAAGAAATATTTCCAAAGCAATTTCTACGTGTCAGACACACTGCTTTCCATATAGCATTTTCTTGGATCTTCCCACCAGGGATTGAGGTAGGCTGTATTATTTTAGTTTTTAGGTGAAGATGCTGAGACTGGTTATGGGGGTGATCTTTGATTTGTTCAGAAAGAAACTTTTGCTTGTTAGATGACAACGTAATATAGCGCAGTGTTTCTCAGAGTACAGTCCACTAATGAAAGGCATCAGAATTCCTACCCCACGCTCCAGAACAAACAAATCAGAATATCTAGAGGTGAAGCCCTGGAGTCTGCATTCAGGGAAGCTTCCCCAAGAGAATTCTGACACTGGAAAGTTGGAGACACTGAACTGGAAGAACCAGGTGTGGACTTTGAAACCAAAGGGCCCAACATTCAAATCCAGGCTCCATCACAGGATGGCTGTGTGACCTTGGCTGTGTTACTCTCCCTCTCTGAGCCTGTGTTTCCTGTTGTATAAGGTAAGAACACTTGCCTTCCTTGCCTCATAAATTATAAATGAGGTACTGCATGTGATGTTTTTAGGCTATGATAAGATAGACGTTCGGTAAAGCTGCATTGCAAAATGAATGAAATGAATAGATGAAAGAAGGGGTGTATAAAATAAAGCCCATTTGACTTGTCTCTGTTTCTTTTAGCTAGCTATGCTACTTTGCCTGAGTTTTTCTTTTTCTAAAATTTCCTCTAGTGTCTGCTTGTTGACTTAACGTGGAGGCGGCAAACTTGGAAACTAAATAACTCTCTTGTACATTTAATGCTCTTTTATTTGAGCTTGGATCTTAGTTCACACAGAAACATTATCAAAAGAGATAAAAGAGGATGTTTGCAGGGACCGACAGTGTGAACTGCCATTTCCAAGCCTTGCTCACAGTGATGGAAACACCCTTAAGAAAATCCCAAAGCTAGACCAACCCCAACCTCACCTGTTAATAATGTTATTTGGTGTCTAGACAGGACCTTTGAGCACAAGCGGTCTTTTCATAAATCCAGATGCAGGCCGCTTGCACCAAGGTAGTCCCTGTATTTTATCATGCTCAAGGCCATAAAAATGCCAAACTCTAGATCCCAAGAAAGTCTGTTTCTAATGGCTGGCTTTGACCATTTTTAAAGCTTCATTTGACTATATTTAGAAGCATGTCATCTATTCAAAATAGTAACTTACATTAAATCCATGTAATAGAGAAATATTGTATCCTGTTCATTCATCTTTGTCATATAAAATGAGCCAATATTATGATTCTGTTTTTCTGATGAGAGAATTGAGGCAGCGTTTCAAGGCCAAACGGTCTGTGAATCTGTAACGCCTCCTTTCCTAGGTTCCTGACCCATCTGCTCATACATGTATAACTTTCTGAATTCAAAAGCATTGGTGTTTTGTTTCTTCATTTGTTTTTGGTGTTTGTTTGTTTGGACAACTTTATATTCACTTTTTTAGAGTACATGTTTTGTCAGGAGAAGATTTCCTTCTTTTTATCACCAATATGGCAAGTGTCCTCACTTGTTTGTTCAGAGGTTAGGGCTAAAAATCCCCTTAGGTGGACTTAATTCCACACACAATCTATGACTAATGGTTCTCAGAAATTCAGGATGAAACCATCACGAGAAGCTAGTATTTGAGAACTCCCACCCTGTGACTTGACTCCAGACCAGACCTCCAAGAGCCCACTTCTCAAAGGCTTCTTTTTTACTGTATCAATGTATTGTTTATATATAATAAACACATCAGAATATTATATTGAGAACATTCAAAGAAGTTGGAAACAGAAACATTTCAATCATTTTCATTCAGAATACTGTATGATATGTTAAGAAAAAAAAAAAGAAAAAAGAAAAAGCACATGCCATGGAGTCTGGCATGCCTGAGTTTGACACTTCTACTTGCTGTACTGTGTGACAATGAGCAGCTCCTCCTTACCTCTCTATGAAATAGTGACAATGCTTCCTTCTTCAAAGGTTTGCTGGCAGGAACAAGGCAGTGTATATATATGGTATGGACTGGCACACAGCATGCACTAAATATGTTTACTTCATTTCTGAGTCCCTCTCTCTCCTCCTCCTGGAACCTGATGTTCCTAGGCCACAAGCTGCTGTGGAGTATCACTGGCTGGGAGCTTGAGCTCTGGCCTTAGGTGACCTGAGTTTACATCTACCCCCGCCACTTGCTGCATACTCTTATGTAAGTTAACTCACCTCTTGTTGCCCTAGTTCCCTTACCTATAAAATGGTGGTAATATTAGTAACTTCTTCACAGGTTGTTGGGAGAAGCAACAAATTAATACACATAATGCGCTTAGCATGGCACAGAGTGTGTCACTAGTATTAGCTGCCATCATCATCATCATCACTCTCTGGATTGAACCTTTTATACTTTTGGAAATTGTGTTTCACTGAACAGGGCACTAGTGCAATATTTAATAACGTATTGCCTCAGTGCAGTTTGTTTCAAAAGGTTTTCCAAAAAGATTATAAATTATAGTTGCAGATTACCTACTAAAAGAACCTACTTCATTATTTATAAACTCCAAAACAATTTGGAACATTTTTTTATAATTCTGTCCCCTGCATGCAAATTTCCAGCACCCCGAGTACATACTGTATTTTAAGCAACATAAAACAAAACAAAGATATTTCAACAAATGACACTACTGCTTAGCCATATTATAAGAAAGAATATGAAAACTTTTGTTTGGCCAAGGCCTTTGGGATCAAAGACAATCTGCAGCTTTCTGAATTTCTCAGCCATAATCTCAGAGCTAATAAAATCACTTTTCTCTGTGGGGATTATTCCTTGAGCAAGGATTTAAAAGGAGCCAGGGCTTTGCAGGGCTTCTGTCTCACCAGGCTCAACCTGTGCTTTGCCCTTTATTAACACCGATTTCATTTTTGATAAGCAGGAAACGGATGCAAGCTGATGCTTTTCAAAAGGCTAAACCAGCATCTGGGCCTGAAGTGACCTCCCCCATGTGATACAATCTGGGGTCTCACTGGTTCTTTTTCCATCGCTTGATATTTAGGATCCTGTACATTTGAAAGGAGAGGCAGTGAGCCCAGCAGACTCATAAGAAGTGTCACTTTAGTGGCAGGGCTCTAGAGGAATTATCTAGGAATTCTTCCTTCTGATGGTCCAGCCCAGCCCTGCCCTGGCTTGTTCCCACTTCCTAAAACCAGAGATATCAGCTGTCTCTTAAATTCTGAGAATGACCCCAGTATCTTTCCAATCATTTCCTCCTTTTTTCTTAAGTTAAGCAATGGCCATTTCTCTTGGTGGCAACAAATGTAAGCTTAGCAAATCTATCCATTGTGCACTTATAAGTATCATGCTTTGCCATGATTATTTCTTAATCTTCACAACATGGTACTATTATTATTTTAAATTTTTTATTTATAATTACTTATAGTCACATAATAGTTGTGTATAATTATGGGGTATATGTGATGTTTTGATATAGGCATACAATGTGTAATACTAAAATCAGGGTACTTGAGGTATCCATCGCCTCAAGCATTTATCATTTCTTTGTGTTAGGACATTTCAACTCCACTCTTCCAGTTATTTTAAAGTATACTCTAACTTATTATTGACGAGAGGCACCTTGTTGTGCTATCAAATGCTAGAAATTATTCCTTCTATTTATTTATGTTTTTGTATCCATAAACCAACCCCACTTTATCCTCCCTCCCTCTGTGCTTCCCTTACCAGCCCCTGGTAACCATCATTCTACTCTTTGTCTCCATCAGATCATTTGTTTTAGTATTTAGCTCCCACATATGAGTGACAACATGTGAGCTTTGTTTTTCTGTGCTTGACTTTAACATAATGTTTTCCAATTCCATCCATGTTGTTGCAAATAACAGGATTTGATTCTTTTTATGGCTACATAATATTCCATCCCATTGTAATATACCAAATGTACCACAATTTCTTTATCGGTTCATGCACTGATGGACATTTAGATTGACACCAAATCTTGGCTATTGTGAATACTGCTGAACCTGGGAGCCAGATGTCTCTTCAATATAATGATTTCCTTTCTTTTTGATATAGACCCAGCAGTGGAATTGCTGGATCATGTGTTAGTCCTATTTTTAGTTTTTTAAAGAACCCCCATACTGTTTTTCATAGTGGTTATACTAATTTACATTCCCACCAACAGTGTATGAGGGTTCCCCTTTCTCTATATCCTCACCAGTATTCATAATTGCCTGTCTTTTTGATAAAAAGTCATTTTAACTGGGGTGAGTTGATATCTCATTGCACTTTTGATTTGTATTTCTCTGATGATTAATGATGTTGAGCATTTTTCATATACCCATTGGCCATTTGTATGACTTCTCTTGAGAAATGTCTATTCAGATCTTTCTTGCCCATTGCCCTTTTTAATCAGATTATTTGATATTTTCCTATTGTTTGAGCTCTTTATGTATGCTAGTTATTAATCCCTTGTCAGATGGGTAGTTTGGAAATATTTTTTCGCATTCTGTGAGTTGTCTATTCATTTTGTTGATTGTTTCTTTTGCTAAGCAGGAGCCTTTTAGCTTCGTGTGATCCCATTTCTCATTTTTTTACTTGATTGTCTGTACTTTCAAGGTATAACTCAAGAAATCTTTGCCTCAACCAATATCCTGGAGCATTTCCCCAATGTTTAGTAGTTTCATAGTTTTGGGTTTTGGATTTAAGTCTTTAATCCATTTTTATTTGATTTTTATTACATGATCTTATTATTATCAGCCTATTTTACAGGCAAAAAAAAAAAAAAAAGAAAACTGAGACAGAGAGAGGTTGCATTATTTTCCTAAAGTCTCAAAGCTAATTAGTGGAAAAGCTTTGATTTGAGCATAAGCAGACCAGCTGGAATGTGCATGTGATAAACCTCTGCACTGTGCCATTAGGGGCTGCCCCTAAGTGAAAATCTTTTAGCACTGCTTATGCCTAGAGAGAGGGGTAAAATTAAAACAATTGAAAGCAGTGGGCCACTTCTCACTAGGCAAGACTGCAAAGATGCTCTTTCCATTAACCAAGACAAAAACAAGAAAGAGATAAGTGCTTCTTAGTTAAGTAAATATATCCATGCCTATGGACATAATTTAGGCCGAAATGAAATGCAGCCAGTTTCCACTAGCAGGATCATAGAAAATATATCTGAAGTTACAGAAGGCTCAAACATCTCTAACTATGACAGTGAGAATGGAGAATAGGTATCTGTTTAAGGCACCCTCTTCACCTCCACTTCCACTCTTGGCTCACTCTTCACTTCCCAACAATACCTCCATCTTCCTCCCACCTCTTTTCTCTGTTGGTTTCCTTACTGCTTTTGAGGTTCGAACTCTGTTTCTACTTTTTCTGTTTCTGAGCCTGTCTTTCCTTAATAAATCCAGGCTGCCAGGTCACCTCTGAAGGAGGAAGGTGCACTTGAAAGAACTCAGAATGGAATCTCACTAAGGCAGAGCTTTTAAGTGGGTCTGTGTGAAAAGGATGAATCATGATGGCGACTACCATTTATTGTGCGTCCACGATCTTTACTATCCCATATTCTTTGCCACATAACCCATCCTGAATTGTTTCTCCAATTTTAGAAATGCAGAAACTGAGGCTCAGATTTAAGTAACTTGGCCAAATGGGGCATACGCCAAGGTTTCTTTGATTGTGAGCCACAGAAACCAACTCTGGCAAACTGAAGCAGAAAGGAGAATCTGTTGGCAGAAAGTTGGTAGCTTCCTGCATTCACAGAGAACTAGGAAACAAGACAAGAACCAGAAAAATTCTCCACATCAGGAACTACTCAAATATCTGTCAGGATAAATGGGCCTGACCATTTTTGTCAGGCCTTGCTCAAAATTCAAATCCTAGGAGAGGAATCAGCATCCTATCTTGGCTAGGAAAGATAAGTACACTTAGAATGACCACAAAGGGGACAAGATTAGGACATTGGTACTTTAAGACAGAAGTCTGCAACCTCCTCATTTGCCAGCAAATTAATAAACTTCTCTTTCCTTCTCCTCAAAAAAAAAAAAAAAATAAAAATGAAAACATGCACAAAAAGGGCACTATAATATCCTTAAGGGAAATCACGTGCTATTAGGAAGGAGAGTGAGAAAAACACCATCTATACCTTTGAACCCTTGCTATTCCCAAGTGGCAGAAACAGGATTTAAACCCAGCTCCTTCTGGCAGCAAATCCAGAGCCCTCTTCTTGCTGTTTGTGAAGAGAGTAAGAAGGAGGGTTGGTATAGCTGGCAAGAGTTTCTAGGGGCTCAGCATCTTTAAAGTGACAAGGAATAGAGCCATGCTGGACACAGACTAGGAGCTTCATAAATTCTTGTTCTATGAATAAATCAAAAAGCTGTATAAGAAAGCTAGGAAAGCTGATGTTCTGACTCCCACTCTCCTTACTTTTCCATCCTTGGGGGAACAAGCACGTCTTTGTCATCCTCAAAGCTTATCTGTCTGAGCCATGCATTGCTTGAGGGTCTGAGTGGAATTAAAAACCTGAACTCTCCTTTTCTTTATGAAACCAAGACATCGCCAGCATGTCCCCCATAGGAATGGACAGTGACTGACCTGACTGATCAATGTGAGTCTGGTCAGACATACACAGAGGAATTTTTTTGTTGTTGTTGGAAGAAAGAAGGCAAATGACGGTGCCTGTCTATTGCCTCCTGCTTTCAGGGGCAACCTGAATGATTCTCAAAAGAAAATGTCAGGAACCTGGCATCCTTCACTCTCTTGCTAATTCAGAATCTCAGAACCAACTGAAAGAATCCAATGAAAAGGGGCATGCTGTTTCCATGAAAGAGGGAAGAAAGAAGGATCATATAATTGGGGGTTGGAAGGAGAATGCCATTGTCAAGCTATGAGATTTCTCTGTTGGAGTTTACTTGGGTTCTGGAAATATAGGAGGGGACTTTTCATCTTCAAAGCATGACTTGGGTTTAATGTAAAAAATAAACACTAGAGGAGATGTAGTTTTTCTTTTGACCCCATTGATCCTGTGACCAATGGTATTCACAAAGTCATACATCACTGGAGTTGGAACAATTTCATGTTCATTTAGGTTCAAAATGAGACCTCAGCCATGAGATTCAGAGGCTGAGCAAGCTTCTCAGTTCATTTCTGTTATTTGCAAGGTCAAGCTCGAACAGGGATAGTTCAAAATAGTGCATTACTGAAAGAATAAGAAAGCTGCTAAGATTAACAAACATGAGGGAGACCCCAGAAATCACCAGCACCTGTACGAAGAGTTGAATATTTCCCTACATGAGAATAGAATTTTTAAAAGGACCAACCATTTTCTTGTAAGAGACTCAAAGCAAAACTCATATGAAATATTTTATTTTTATGACTATAATTTCAGAGCTTAATATGTTCTGTTTTGTGTCCCCAACACAGGGCTTTGGAGAAACAATCTAGACTTCCTGTCTCTTGTGAATTAAAAAGTACATTATGAGTCCTTACAGAGAAAAGGCAATAATCTCTTGGTTACTCAAGTTCAGTAACCTTGAACTTGAGTTTTCTTAAACTTCAGGGACATTTTCTACAGATCTTTTTTAATAATGAAAGTGGTAGGTATGGAGACTCTGTAACTTGGATTACCCAAGGATCCTTACTATTTTTCAGTAACACACTTTAAACTAAGATCAAAGCACTAGGAGTATTCCTGATGTACCAACTGTTATAAAGATAATGATTAAGCTCCATTATGAAGATCTGCTTAGGGAAAAACTGGAAAATTTCAGTGTCCCATAATTCATGAGACGCTTGACTTGCAACTTGAAAAAAAAAAAACAGATAATGTCACAGCTCAATGTGATTCAAAGCACAAAGTTGGTCAGAAATGCCCTCTCTCTTTAGTTTGCTATCAACTCTGTTTCCTTGGAAGCATGGAAGGTCAGGATTATCAATGAGTAGTTTTCATTTAAAGGGAAACTTGGGCTGAGTTCTTAGATCCCCTTTTCTGTTTTATACGTAACTCTGAGAGCTTTAGACATAACAACAGCTTGCTAAATTCTCATTTAAATAGGGAAAATAAAGTAAGTTTTGAACAAAGTAAAAAAAAAAAAAAAAAACATTAGCCACATTATTTAAGGACTATCTTAACTAATATAATAGTGGTTCCTTTAATCTTTGAGCTGGTTAGGATAAGAAAAGATAATCTAGCTACACAAGTTCATTCATACATTTATTCAAGAGACACTTAGTGATCATGTGTTATGAGCCAGGCCCTGTTCCACCAGACACTGAGGATACAGTAGTAAACAAGATAGACAGTCTTTGCCATCAAGGGCTTTCACTCACTAAGGCAAGACATACAGTGGACACACTACCAACCAACTAGTACCACTTTTTGTGTTTTGCAAAGCAAAACAGATTAATTTGATAAAACATATATGCCTTGGTGCATATATACTTTGATGAAATAAATCTCGGTTTCATTTTTTATGTTTTAAAACTGGTTTGTACTACATACTTTCTTTCTACTGTCATTTTCCTTTCTTGTCACTTTAGGCATTCATTTTGCTTTTCTGAGTTGAATAAATGTCAACAAGGACTGTATTTCTTCTGGAATGGACTCTCTGAGTCTAGAGTAATCTCACAGTACTTTAGTACTTTTTTATTTTGGAGCTTATGTCCAAGCAAGCTGAGAGTCTGAGAATCAATGATTCAATGATGTAGAAGCTTGATTGCAAGCTCTGTTTTCACAAATCATACAACATAACTAAAAAATATCCATTTTCACTAGGCTACCTAGAAATATACAAATACATGTTTTTAATAATACTAATATATTTTTGATATAGTGTTTAAAACATTTTGTACAAAGTTCATGAAAATGGAAAGGTAGAATAGTAGCAGAGAAATGAATTATAATCCTAACTCAGGAATTGAATTTAGCTTTGAAAACATCGAATAAAGAAGATATCTCTGAGCATGGCAGACTCCATTTCTTTCCCATTAGTGGTAGAAATCATTTCTTGCTTGAAAGTTTTTATAATAATCATTTCCGATACTGACACGAACTCTTTAAATTCTTTAATGCATTTTATTTATTAAAAGTATCATAACTCCTTATTGTTCTCACTAATAGGAAAAAAGAAATGCTGGGAAAGAAAAACATAGTCATGATCCACAAACCTAAATTTAGCCTGAGGCTCAATCACTACCAACTCTTTGACCAGAGCTGCTAAAAAGAAAATCATAATAATAAGGGAATACATACTCAGTTTCCTTTCCTTTGATTTTTACTGTCATGAAAAAGCTTCAGTCAGTAAAATGGCCTGCAGGCAGACAGAAGAAAATAAGAGAATCAAAATCTCTGCAGAAGGCACTGGCTGAGTAGCCAATCCCCAGGTTAGAGGTGACTGTATTGTCACAGCCTCCAAGACTATTACTTTATAAAAAACACTGAAACCCTCAAAAAGGTTAACAAGATTGCTGTACCAGTGGAAAGAAAACACAAGTCAATCTTCCTAAAATTCCTATCTCTAAATGAAACCATTGTATTTCATTTCCACAGTATGAGAGTGTTGGTGAAAAAAAGAAAAAGGAAGAAGAAGAAGACCAAAGCTAACAAGGCCTGAAGAAATGTGTCTCAAAGTATACTAGAGAAGCATACTTGCTGCAAGAAAATATCTCCTGAGGATGCTAGTACACTCAGATACTTCAGTTCAACATAAACCAACATTCTCCACTAAGATACAAATAGGAATGAAGATGTGGTCATTCCTCAATTGAGGAAACCAAATATGGAATGTGTATTAGGTGACATTAAAGAACTACTGTTGATTTTCTTAGATGTTAACATAGCATAATGATTAGGAAATAGTTCATCCTTATTTCTGAGAGCTGTGTGCTAAGATAGTTAGGAATAAAGTGTCATGATGTCTGACATTTACATTCAAGTGGTTCACTGAAAAAAATATATATCTACATGAAATGAATGTGACAGCATGATAAAAATTTGAATAAAAGTGGTGGGTTTAAGGATTGCAGTTCTTTTATTCCTTCAACTTCTCTATGTGTCTGAAAATTCTCGAACTAAAAAATTGGGAAAAAATACAATAGAATAATATACTAATATCATAGTCTCCAACAGAGTAAGAAGTACAAATATACAATTAATTATGAAACAAGATAGAGGAAATAAGTGCCAAAATACAACTTTATTTGTTTATCTAAGTATTTGCTTAGATATGCTTGTTTATCTAAGTATTATTGGATTCAAAGAGCATAATGACTATTCCTTCTGACTTGGGGAAAACAGGAATACTTCACAAAGGAAGTGCTATATGAATCCTCAAAATTGACAAGTTTGTAACAGGCAGAGAGAGATGATAAGTGCACCCCTCCAGAGAGGGGTGGCGTCAGGAAAGACATATGTTAGTATATGTGACATGCTTGCAGAAGGACGAGTGTGACCAGAAGTTGAATGTGATTGGAGTTTAGACAGTGTGGGGCCAAGGTGGAGATGAAGCAGGATGTGGGCTGCCAAAGGTTTTGAACGTTTTGATCGTGGGCTTAAGACTTTATATTCTGGGTAAAAGGAGGAACCCTTGAGATTTGTTGCTTTTGCTCATTTGTTTGTTTTTAGCAGAAGAGTGAGACAATGTTTTATATATTTTCCCCAACATTCATTACATTTATGTTTTTGAAATACTGATCTAATAATAGAGATGTTCAGAGGATAATAGTTATCACCTCCTGTATGTGCATACTCTGTGCCAGGCATTGTTCTACATGTGATTTCTGTATTATTTCATTCCATTATCACCACTTCCCAGTGAGGTAGATACTGTTATCACTGTTTCCATTTTACAGAAGAGGAAACTGAATAACAGAGGCTGAGCAACCTGTTCAAATCACAGAGCTAGCAAGAGTCAGAGTGAGGATTAAAATCTGGGCAGACTGGCTTAAGAAAACTTGATGGTACAGATTTCTTTTTTTAAGGGAAAACAGAAAATATAGAGAAAATTCAGTCTTTGAGAAGCCACTTTGAGAAACTCTTGTCCAAGAAATGTTGTTGAGGCTAAATATATACATATAAAATTTTAATATTTAATATATAGAAGTATATAAATAATTATTAATAATTTTATATTTTGTATAGGGGGACATCATATTGCCATGGAAGCAAAATAATCCTACAATTTTCATCACTAAATCAGGGCGAACAAAAGGGAACTGAGCCAAAAGAGGTAGAATTTGAATGTGACTGGCAGTGAAACAAACAAAATAAGCTAAAGCTATCCCCTAGGGCAATTACTCAGCTTTAGCAACTCCAGGTTGGTCCAGGCAATTAAAAATGCCTCCATCCCACCTCTCTCCTCTGATAGAGGCAAGCATGAAACTCTTTGTAACTTGAATCTATACTTACAAACATTTCCTTTGTCCTCAGGAAGACATGACTATAGTGGATCAGAGACAAAACTTTCCTACCATCACAGAAGACAAAATATTCATCCTTGTCACTGTCATTGGTTGATGGTAGGGAAGGATCCCTTGATAGAGGAATTTTCAGATGCTTCTTTGGGCTGATTGATTTTTTTTTAAATATTGATATGTGTGTCTTCCTTTGTGCTGTCCCCTGTCCTTTTCCAAAGTCAAGCAGGTAGGGAAATAATACATCCTGTAGGAAAGCAGAGATTGTGCAACACATTTCCTGCCTTGGCTTTTGCTTGCAAAAGTCTAAGTTGATTGGTGAGATTATCCTAAGGGTCAAGAGAGAGGAGGAGAAAAGTCACAACAAGTGAAAAGGGCACAGGGGAGCACCTGCTGAGCTGTAGGGCTGGGCCTCTGCTCCCTGTGAGGTCTCAGGCAGATGGTGAAGCCTCTAAGGTATAGCTCTGTGGTATTGCCAGGAAGGCCACATCCTAAGCTGTGAGGTTTGCAGCATCGTCAGCAATTCCTTTGTCCCCCTAAATGGAATGGTAGCTGGACCTGAGCAGATCATGAGCACAGGTACACGGCAGACAGGATAATGGAGCCTCCTTGTGGCTTCCCCTACTCCTTGGGTCCTTGAAGCCTCAGTATGACCCTAAGGGCAGAAGGAGTCTCAGGGAGGACTGAGGTTAAATTTCCTTAACCAGGAAGACGGGTCCTCGTGGTCCGAATTGGGTTGACTGAGAGGAAGAAAAGAAATGAGACATTTATTACCTACTTAAATTTGTGAACTGAGTCATGTCATTACAGCTGTAATATTTTTTAATGCAAAGATTTCCAAAGCCTTATAACAATGGATGGAGAAGAGTAGTTCCAGAAAGCTGAAATATCTTTTTTTCCCTTCCCAATATACTTGGAAAGAGAGAGAGAGAGAGAGAGAGAGAGAGAAGGAAAACATGGAAAAACAAACACTACAATCAGAGCTGACAGTAGCAGTTGCCTATAGATTGTGATTTCGGGAAAAGCATAAAGACACTACAAACTATTCCCTCACTGATGCCTAGAATTGCATTATTAATGAATATGCCAGGTTCTTATACATGAATCCCTCTTTGGTCACTTTTTTTATGTGTAAACACTACTGAGCACAGTCAGGAAGAATTATATTTGCCTTTCTCTGTGACAAGAAGGCTAGGCCCCAATGAAATGAAATAGCTTTGGACTTTAGGGCCCCTGAAATAGGTAAATACAGAACAGAACAAGAAATACAACCAGACAACCCAAAGACCAAAGAAAAGCTAGGCCATTTTGTGATTTTGCTTAATGATGTGGTTTTGCTTGCTGACCTCACCAGGGCTGAAGTGGCTTTTCCTCATTCGAGCCTCAAGAGTGCATTCAGGAGGCGCATTCTGAAATAGAGGAGGGAGGCAGTCAGACACAAGAAACATAATAAGATTGATACATATATTTTTGAAATCATTTTAAACCTCTTCCATGCACACAGACATGTAAACCCCTCATACTCTCTTGGGGAACACTGTAATTTTTATGATCAACCTCTTGTTTGAGCCTAATGATCATTGAGATTCCTGCTAATACTGAGATTCTTTGATTCTATTTAAGTGGTTTGTGGAATGTTTGATTACCAATAAGCTGGGGAGGTTAATAGGATCAAGAAAAATGTTGAGGCCGGGCGCGGTGGCTCAAGCCTGTAATCCTAGCTCTCTGGGAGGCCGAGGTGGGCGGATCATTTGAGCTCAGGAGTTCGAGACCAGCCTGAGCAAGAGCGAGACCCCATGTCTACTATAAATAGAAACAAATTAATTGGCCAACTAATATACATAGAAAAAATTAGCCGGGCATGGTGGCACATGCCTGTAGTCCCAGCTACTTGGGAGGCTGAGGCAGCAGGATTGCTTGAGCCCAGGAGTTTGAGGTTGCTGTGAGCTAGGCTGACGCCACGGCACTCACTCTAGCCTGGGCAATAAAGTGAGACTCTGTCTCAAAAAAAAAAAAAAAAAAAAAGAAAAAGAAAAATGTTGATGGCAGAGTATCCTACTTAAAGGGGAGGCAATATCTTTACTGTTGAATATGAGCCAGGGGAATACTTAAAAATGCCTTTTTTAAAGGTATTTCTGTGTAGTTCTTTCACTTGGTAAATTCTATTAAAAAGCTGGAGTAATGACAAAGTCTAGCAGGCCCCCTTAAAACACAAAGCAAAATAAAATTACCATTGACAGTGATCTAAGCAAAGCACCCACACCTATTTGCTCATGCTTTGCCCTTTCCCATACGTGGTCAGTCTTGAGCTATGGCCTGGCTTCATAAGAATATGGCCATAAAAGTATGGCCTGGCTTTATTTAGAATATGTCTCCACACTCCTGTGTCTTATACACCCAGAATTTCCCTAAGTCCCTGAGGCAACCTTAAAGCATATGACCTAAGCTCCCTAACCATGCCTTAATTTGCATGGCCTGCCCCCAGATGGTTTTCTGCTCTGTACCAGCGTACTTGTCACTCCAGTTCTCTGCTGAGTGAATATGGATCTTGGACTCACTTGATGTTGAATTTTGACAGACCATCACATTTGATTCAGGTCAAGCTCAGTGTACCCCAACTGCTGATGAATCGATGTATGAACCTCAGTGGGGGTAACTGAATGTTGATACAAAAGTAAGCACGGCCCAGGACTTGCTACTCCTATATTATGCCCTTCTGAGCCTTGGACCTGATTTGGATGATAGAGTCCTGGATCTTGATACCATAATCAGGGAAGGGTGAGTATGTAGAAGGGAAGTGCATTGTTGTGACTCATTGTGGCAAGTTATATTTTCAAAAATAGATGCATCATTATTTTGGATTCCAAATGTTCTTCTGTTACCTTCTCCATCAATTTGTAAAATCTGTTCCCTTCCCTTTGGAATGAGGTAGGCATTTGTAACTGCTTCAATGAATAGAATGCTGTGGAAGTAACACTGAATAGTCAACTTCAGAGGGTAGGTTTGAACAGCCAATACAGCTTCTGCCTAGCTCCCTATCTTGGGATGCTTGCTTTTTGAACCCAGCCACAATGTGGAGTGAATGCCCAGACTACATGGACAGGAAATATATACATGTCCCGGCCAATAGCTCCTGGGGTTTAAATCTCAGCCAATAGTCAGCATTAACCACAAAGCATGTGAGCAACAAAGCTTTCAGATGATTTTAGGTCCCAGCTATCAATCACCTCAATCTCTGAGTCTTCTATCTGAATCCTCAGACATTATGGTACAGAGGCAAACCATCCTGCTGCTCCCTGGATGAATTCCTCACCCACAGAATTCATGAGCATAATAAATGGTTGTTCTATGCCACTAAGCTTTAGGGTAATCTGTTACACAGTAATAGATAACCACAACATCCATAAAAGATGTGAATGTCCATGATGTAATCCTCCTATAATTCCAACATCTTTTTGCAAATAAGAGTTAAAACGAATACCAAGAACAATCTTAAAGGATGAGAGCTGCATCAAATGAGCATGCGAATGGCATGGGCACATTTCTAAGAGCTGGTTGCATGTTTAATTCTGAGCCTCTGCCTTCTGCAACATCAGATGTGATGGTCAGAAGAAAGCCTTTTTTTTTTCCTATCCCAAAGATTGGAAGAGCAACTCCAGGACAACTTCTCACTGTCCAGCCTGAGAAGACGTTCTCCACAGATGCATGTACAAACTGGAAACTCTGCTCTCCGGAAGTCACCCAGAACTTCTCTTCACTCCCAGGAGCTTATTCATCAAGGACCTTCACAAGCACCTTCAATGTGCAAGACAAATTATAAGTAGTAATGTTATCCCATTGAAGACCTTTGTTTCCTTGCCTTGCATCTATCTCCCCACTCCATATCCTCTTTAGGGAATGATTTTGTGGTAGGTTGAATGACTTGTCACAACTACTTACTCCTCCATGTATATATGCACTTTGTCATGTAACTTTGCTAGAGACAAGAAATTTTTCCCAGCCCCACAGATGTTGAGTTTGGCCATGTGCTCTGACAAATAAATGTGAGTTAAAGTGGCAGTGCACTAGTCTGAGCTTAGGTCTTAAGAAGCAGCACACTTCCACTTACTTACCTTGTATCTTTACCATCACTATTAATTTACCTCAATTGGTATACATTAACAATAGAGGATGGTTGGAGATTTACCACATCAGTGATAGCCTAAATAAAATGTATGTTATATTATATTTATATTAGTTTTATATTTCACTACCTAGATTCCCAGAAAGCCTCTGGTTCCTTTCTGATGCATGGCTATTCTGCCTTTCCTCTAATTCTACTGAGCACTCCATATCCTTTCCATAAATTCCTTTTATTGCTCAATGCTATGGTTTGAATATTTGTGTCCATCCAAAATTCACGTTGAAACTCAATCCCTAATGTAATAGTATTAAGTGGTGGGATCATTTGGAAAGTGATTAAGTTATGATAGCTCCACCCCCATGAATGGATTATGACCTTATAAAAGAGCTTGACCCAATTCTATCAGACCTATAAAGAAGAATTGGTACCTCTCCTACAGAAATTATTCTAAAATATCGAGAAGGAAGGAATCCTTTCTATCTCATTTTATGAAGTCAGTATCACCTGGGTACTAAAGCTAGGAAAGGACACAAGAAAAAAGGAAAAATGCAATCCAATATCCCTTATAAATATAGATGCAAAAGTCCTCAACAAAATACTAACAAACCAAATTCAACAGCACATAAAAAAAATAATTAACTATGATCAAGTGGGTTTCATCCCAGGGATTCAAGGACAGTTTAACATACACAAATTGATAAACATGATTCACCACATAAACAGAAGCAAAAATAAGGACCCTATGATCATTTCAATAGATGCAGAGAAAGAATTTGATAAAGTCCAGCACTGTTTCATGATAAAAACCCTCAAAAAACTAGGCATAAAATGAACATATCTCAAAATTATAAAAGCCATATATGATGAACCCATAGCCAATACCATACTGAATGAGGAAAGTTGAAAGCATTCCCAGTAAGAACTGGAACAAGACAAGGGTGCCCACTCTCACTACTTCTATTCAACAGAGTACTGGAAGTCCTTGCCAGAGCAATCAGGCAAGAGAAAGAAATATTGAGTATCCAAATCAGGAAAGAGGATGTCAAACTATCACTTTTCACTGACAATATAATCTTGTATCTAGAAAATCCACAAGACTCCACCAGAAGACTCCTCAAATTGATAAACAAATTCAGCAAAGTCTCAGGTTACAAAATCAATGTACACAAATCAATAGCATTTCTATATACTAATAATAGTTAAGCTAAGGATCCAATCAAAAATTTGATACCATTCATGATAACTACAAAGAAAATAAAATACTTAGGAATATACATAACCAAGGATGTGAAAGATCTCTACAAGGAGAAGCATAAAATACTGATGAAAGAAATTGCAGAGGACACAAGCAAATGGAAAAACCTCCCATGCTCATGGATTGGCAGAATCAATATTGTTAACATGTATACTCTACCCAAAGTGATTTATAGATTAAATGCAATCCCCATCAAAATACCAACATCATATTTCATAGATCTAGAAAAAATAATTCTATGCTTCATTTGAAACCCAAAAAGAGCCTAAATAGCTAAAGCAATATTAAACAAAAAGAATAAATTTGGAGGCATTATGTTGTCAGACTTCAAATACACTATAAGCCTGTAGTAACCAAAATGGCATGGTATTGCTATAAAAATAAAGACCAACACCAAAGGAATAGAGTAAGAAACCCAGAAATAAAATCATCTTCCTACAACCAACTGATTTTTGACAAAGAAAATAACAACATACACTGGGGAAAACAAGCCCTAGACAATAAATGGTGCTGGGAATTGGACAGCCACTAATATCCCTATCTCTCGCCATATACAAAAATTAATTCAAGATGGATAAAAGACTTAATGGTAAGGCATGAAACCATAAAAATCCTAGAAGAAAACGTAGGAAAAAGTCTTCTAGACATTGACCTAGGCAAAGAATTTATGACCAAGGCCCCAAAGGCAAATATAGCAACAGCAAAAATAAATAAATGGGGCTTGTTAAATTAAAAAAAGATTCTTCACGACAAAGGAATAATCAAAAAAGTAAATAGACATCCTACAGAATGGGAGAAAATATTCACAAACTATATATCTGACAAAGGACTGATACCCAGAATTAACAAATAACTCAAAAAATCAGCAAGAAAAAAAGAGTAAAAGCCATCAACAGAAATGTCTGAAAAGAAGATAGACAAATGGACAATAAACATATGAAGAAATGCTCAATATCACTAATCATCAGGGAAATACAAATTAAAATTACAATGAGATATCACATTACTATTGTCAGAATGGTCATTATTAAAATGTCAAAACAATAGATGCTGGTGTGGATGCAGAGAGAAAGGAACGCTTATACACTGTTGATTGGACTGCAAATCGGTACAACCTCTATGGGAAACAGTATGGTGATTCCTCAAAGAAATAAATATAGACTTACTATTCAACCCAGCAATCTCACTACTAGGTATCTACCCAAAGGAAAAGAAGTAATTTTGTCAAAAAGATGCCTGCATTCAATTAGTCACTGCAGCACACTTCATAATTGCAAAGATGTGGAATCAACCTAAATGCCCATTGATTCATGAGTGGATTAAGAAAATGTGTTGTATATATTAACATATACCATGTAGTATTATTCAGTCATAAAAAGGAATGAAATAATGTCTTTTGCAGCAACTTGGATGGAGATGGAGATCATTATCCTAAGTGAAGTACCTCAGGAATGAAAAAACAAACACCATATGTACTTTCTAATATTTGGGAGCTAATCGGTGGTCACACACAGGCACAAAGAGATGTAAAGTTCATTGGAAATGAAGAAAGAGGGAGAGGGAGGAGAGGAGAGGAGGACAGGGGTAAAAACCTACCTATTGGGTATAATAAACACTATTCAGGTGATGAGCATACCTCAAGCCCTGATTTAAGCATTATAAAAATTATCCATGTAACAAAAACATGTGTACACCCTTAGTATTTTGAAATAAAAAAAAATAAAAATAAAAGGGTTTGAGCAAGTTCCTCCTTCCATCCCTTTCCCCCTCCCATCCTTTCTTCCATGTGAGGGCACAGCAACAAGACACCGTCTTCACAGCAGACAGACCATACCTCACAGACACCAAACCTGCCAGTGCCTTGATCTTGTAGTTCCCAGCCTCCAGAATTGTGAGAAATAAATTTCTATTATTTATAAATTACCCAGTCTAACTTATTTTGTTATAGCAATAAGAACAAAGACACGCAAGGTAACCAGCACTGCTGTCTATTACTGGCAGCCAAAATACCATTGCCGATACAGGGAAAGGAACATGACCAGGATATTTGGAACACATCTGTCTATTGAAAGAAATCTACATCTAACTCTCTTTAAAAAAAAAAAAAAAAAAAAAGCCTAGGTCAGAAGGAGGAAGATCTAGGGTGGACAGGGCAAGGAAGAAAATAGAATTGGATGTTAAAAATTCAGCCTTCATAAAGCATCCTGGGAGGTGGGGCTATAGAATGTAACAGGAAAAAAATTTGACCTTAACTAAAAGATCCATTGAGCTCAATGTTTATACAAAAGCCTCTACATTCACAAAATGAGATTTGTATCATGGCTGGCCAATTAAGAGAAAGAAATCCTCTATAAATCAGTTACAAGGGTTAGCTTTCCGCTTGCCAACCAAAGTAACTGAGTGGCTAAGTACTCCGAGGACGTGCGCATACTCCCCCCACCCCCCAACACACAGAACAAGCCTTTCTAGCAAATGAAGCCTGAGATCACATTAATCAGAAATACCTGAGTGATTTCACACAACGTGACCTGGGCTCAATACTGTGATTATTTCTGGGGCCATCACACCGTTACGTTATTTTTATACCAGTTTCAACAAGCCTTGCTATGTTTCCCAAGTGTAATCAATCACATTTCATTATTTTCAGGTTTCTCTCAGCTGTTATCCTCGGCATCGGGGTAACCATGTGCAATTTCACAGCCCAAGTAAACACGCTGGCTGTGTGGCATTTTCATTTCTCAGTCCCGGCAGGCTATGGAAAATTGGGTTCAGCAACTCCGCTCAGTCATTCATCCTGCAGGAACGGCATTCTTCATCTGTTGCTTCTCCTTTACCACAGAAATCTTCCCTTTTATTTTTCTGCACTTTATAAAACATGAGACTTGACTGAATTTTAATATTAATACAAAGCACTCAAGTTTGACCTTATATTCTCATTTTTTGTTTCATGGAAAACAGGGCAAAAGAAGTAGAAAATTCTCATTAGGTTCACTTAAAATACCTCCAGTTCTGGGTGTCAAGATTCTGCAATGCATTGAATATCCAAAGGTAACAGAAAAAAAAAATCCCAAACCTAAGCCCACAATAAGAAACACCTTTTAAGACTATTATTTAAGGCATTATTCTTAAACCCTTTTCTTTCCCACCAGAATATATACTGTGAACGGCAGAACAACCTCTCTTTGTAATTGTAAAGCTGAAAACCGGAAATTTCAAATACATGTTTTTCTAAATAGGAATCCAAAATCCAGGTGGAATTTTAGAAAAAAATTATAGGCCTGGGGAAAATGAGTATGAAGTATTTCCCTAAGTAGTAGAATTCCTACCTAGAGTGAGGACTAAGAGTACATCAAAAGCAAGTACAAAATATTGGTGAAGGAGTGAGGATTGGAAAGTGCATATACATTTTCATTACCTAATATGTCCAATCTGCCCCATCATTGGCTCCTAATTATTAGGAATGTATGATGCAAAGTTACCACTATGTACTCCATTTAAAAATGTGCCCACTTATTATAAAATATGGCTAATATTTGCAAAGTGCTGTTCTACTTTCTAGAAGACTTTGAGACAGAATTGAGGAAAATCCAGTTTCAGTTTTCAAGATGGTTACATGTCCAGGAAAAACCAGCACACCCATCATCCACCCACAGAGCAGGTAAGTGCCACATAGCAAGACATGTAAAGGGCTTTGTGGTATCAGTGGAAGAAAGGAGAACACAAAGGAGAATCCTCCATGGCTGGATTCTGAGCTGGCAATGGAAACCTGCTAGCTAAAGCAGCCCATGCAGGGGTTTTGTTCAGCGTATGTTATATTTTAAAAATGTTTTCTATAAATTTGTTGCCAACATTGAAACTTTGTAATATTGCATATAAATATCTAGAATTGTGCTTTCTCTTGCAAAATCAGAAGATCTGAATATTCTGGGTCCACATTCTAACCTGGTAATAATTACCTACAGTGGAATCTTGGCTATGCCTTTAAACCAGACCCAGAGTTTGCCACAGTGGCCGCCACTCCCTGTTGTACCCAACTCGTGGCCTGCTCCCATATGTATATGAGTCTGCCTTAAAAGACAGACAGAAAGTCAACATACAGAGTTAGAGAGGAAAGACCAGGGCAAAGATACAGAGGAACAAAAGTTCAGGTGATGCTCAGGGAACTATGAGCAATCTGCTTGGGCTTAAGAATGAGATAAATTAAAAAATAGACAATGGTAGCTGGAACAGGTGAGGGAGCCAGGGTAAAGAGACTTAAGTTGATTTGGTCAAAGTCTGGAGTCAATTAAGAGTGTGAGATCGGGGAATTGCCACTACCTTAGGTAGCTTTAAGAAGGATTAATCACAGATGAGCAGAACAGAGCTAGGATTCTATTTCAGACATTCGAGTAATTAAGTGACAGAACAAATTGAAAAGAATGGCATGGACTTGGTGAACACCAAGGAAATGATATAAATAGGGCTTCCAAACTGTCTTATTAGGGGAAGGAGTGAAATGGGAAGTGAGAAAAAAAAATCAAAAAATGCTTCTAAGGCTGGGGTCACAAGTTCAAACGTCTTCGGGAACAGGTTGTAACAGAAATATGCTAAATCGCAGATATAAAATATCAGGGATAGACTTTGACGAACTGGAGAGCGCACATTCAAAACAATTTATAAAATCAAACAAACAAAAAACAGTGTGTCCATCAAATAAAATATGTTGATGCAACAGAATTAGCTAGCCACAAGACTTGAAACTGTTTAGCAGAAATGAAAAGGTGTGATTATATTATAGGTCATCCTGATAGAGACGCCCATCAGGCCAGAGTAAACACTCATCTGAAGCTCAGGAGAGAGGGAAAGGCATGACTTCTGATTTGAGTGTCAATAGATAAGTGATAGAATCTCAGGATTCCGGATCATGGGTTCAGGGACCCATCCACACACTGATAGTTGAATCTATGGAAGAAGATAAGAGAATCAAGGGGAGAGGTAGGAAGAGAATAGACACATCCCAATGGCAGGTCCTTAAGGAGCACCAGGCAACAAGAAAGAGGAGGCTAAGAAGTGAATGGGGAAGGGGGAAAGGAATTAATACTATGTCATGAAAAATATAGAAGAAAAAATTTTCAGGAAAGGGGAAATGACCCTCAATATGAAATGCCAAATATAAAATACTGTCCCCCTCTCAAAGACTCATTTTAATATATCTTTATTAATATATTAATTAATCAATTATATAATAATAATTAATATATTAATTAGTATAATTAATTATTATAATATATTGATTAAATATTATTTATAAAGATATTTAATATATCTTATACTTATTATTAAAATATCTTTCTTCCAAAAGCAATAATTTCTGCAATAGGTTTCTACCATGTCAAGTAAATAAAGTTCCATAAGATCTTCATTGCCGGCCGGGCGCGGTGGCTCAAGCCTGTAATCCTAGCTCTCTGGGAGGCCGAGGTGGGCGGATCGTTTGAGCTCAGGAGTTCGAGACCAGCCTGAGCAAGAGTGAGACCCCATCTCTACTATAAATAGAAAGAAATTAATTGGCCAACTAATATACATAAAAAAAAATTCGCCGGGCATGGTGGCACATGCCTGTAGTCCCAGCTACTTGGGAGGCTGAGGCAGCAGGATTGCTTGAGACCAGGAGTTTGAGGTTGCTGTGAGCTAGGCTGACGCCATGGCACTCACTCTAGCCTGGGCAATAAAGTGAGACTCTGTCTCAAAAAAAAAAAAAAAAAAAAAGATCTTCATTGCCTTCCCCTTTGTCCCAGGGCAAGTTCTAAAACCACACCATGAATAATAGGCAAAATGATGTTTTTAACCACTAACATGCCCCTGGCATGAGCAGATGCAGGTGCGATAGTCTTCTACACGATCTCTCAAAACCCTGTCCCTTCCTTCTTTGGTGGCATTTGAAACTGCCCAGAGGAGCTGGGTTTTATGGACATCAATCACCTCTCCATAGAAAGCTGGGAAATGAATAGTGAGGGGGCAAAGATGCTAAAATAAGTGGGAAACCTTCTGTGGATGAAAAAATAGAGGGAAGTCAAGATATATGACAGAATATCCTGAGCCTCCCTCTGAAAGCTATAAATCTGGAATTGAATTCATTTTATGGGTCTAATACCATCACCGAAGCGAAAATTACTCCTAAATCATCCGACTTATATCTCAGGTGATGGTGTGCAGGATTAGTGATTTTGCTCTAAAAATTGAATAAATAATTGCTCTTCTTGCTTCATTGAAGAAAACGAAACAGCAAATAGGCACAGTATACTATTTTTAATTCGGGGAGCATCTGTCACTCAGAAACTTGTCAGAGAAATTGCAACATCTGGCTATGAATTGCTTTAATTCTCCAAGGCGGGAGAGGCATGTGGTAACCAAGCTTGATCCAGCTGGCTTCAGAGCCCTTCATGAGGCCATGACTGGAAGATTGGCAGGAGCTCCCAAGATATCCTTTATTTCGCTGTTCCCTACAACTTTGATTTTGAGATACTCTATCACCTCATTTGCCATGATCAGAATGTTTATGCCCCTCCCAAAATTCATATGTTGAAATCCTCACTCCAAGGTGATAGCATCAGGACATGGGGCCTTTGCGGGTGACTAGATCATGTGGTCTCCACCCTCATGAATGGGATTAATACCCTTATAAAAGAGGCCCCAGAGAGTTGCCTTGCCCTACCAATGAACAAGATGATTTGCCCACAAAAGCCTATGAAACAGAGAGCAAGCCCTCCATAGGACTCAAATCTGCTAGTGCCTTAATCTCAGTCTTCCCAGACTTCGGAATTGTGAGAAATAAATTTCTGTTGTTTATAAGCCACCAAGTCTGTGGTATGCTGTTATAGCAACACAAATGGATTAAGACACCCATCCTTCATGGGGTGACCTCGCTAGCTGAGCTAGTGTCCCACATCACCTTCCTAGAGACAGACATTAAGAAAGTAGTCATCTTGCATTTTCCACCAATGGCTGTAGAGTTCCAAACTAAACATATATGATGGAGGCAACATCACATACCTGAGACAAGAAAATGCTCAGGCTTCACCTAGAAAAGGAAGATCCCTGTGCCATGTAGTGAGTACCTATGCTCAAGAACAAATAATGTCTCAAAATAGAGATGCTCCAACTTAACAACAAGTTGAAAAAGAAGTTAGATGGCAAGGTCTGCTATGAAATGTAGGATTGGATTTCTACAGTGGACCAAGAGGCAATTGCTTCCACTCTAATAAGGCAGCCAAGGACAGAGAATCTTGCCCTCCTGGTGACTCAGATACATCAGGTATTCCCACCTTTGTACATTGACTCATACTCTCCATCATCCCTATTCCTCTCAATCAGCAGAATCTTACCTTTCCTTCCTGGCATGGTGCAAATCCAATCTGCTCTACAAGACTTTCTTACCTTTCTGGCTCACATGCATCACATTCCACCTGTGCATCTCCCTGATATTTTTAGACTGCAGTACTTTATAATATATGCACTGTCTTAGATGCTGCAAATGAGAGTCTGGTCTCCCCAAGCAGGGTGTAAACTCCTAGAGTAAATGAAATCTCTTTGGATGTCTTCATGGTCTCCATAGCACTAGGACAGTGCCGTGCCACCAGATCCTTCTAATAACTACCACTGAACATAGATTATTCAGAGGTATTTAGCCTGATATAAGTGGTAGAAAAACCAAAGTTTCAAAGAATTTTATTATTTAAGGGAAATATATAATTACCTCCATAATACTTTGCCAAATAAATTCATGCTGCTAATTCCCATGTAGCAAGAAAATCCATTTAAAGAAAAGATTTTTCATGAGTCTTCCACAAAATCCAAGAGTCTCTTAACATGCAACGTACTTCCTTTTTCCCTCGATCACCAAATGCTGTTTCTCAGATCACCTGTCATTCTAAAGTAGGCTAGAGATTTACAGGTAAGCTGCCTTCCCTCTTTCCTTCCCTTCTTCCTTCCTTCCATACAACAGTGCAAGGTACTATTCTAGATTCTGAGAGTACTGTGGCAAATAGGATTAAAAACCCTCCCTTATGGAGCTTGCTGAGATACTAATGAGGATATACATAATACATGTATAAAGTAAGTAATAATGATCAGGTAGTGATCAGTACTATGGAAAAAAATAAACTAAGAAAAGGAGCTAGAGAGAAATGGGGAATGAAGAAACAGAGTGATCAAGGGAGGCCTGAAGAGGTGGCATTCAAATGGAAATTTTAAAAACAGAGGGAACAAGCAATGTTGAAGTAAAGAGCACCTGGCTGGAGAGAACAGCAAGTGCAAAGGCCCTGGGGAGCATTCAAGGAAAACGAGGCCAGCAAGTCTGGAGCAGAATAAGCAAAGGGGGGAGTAGCGAGAGATAAGATTGATGAGGTTGGCAGGAATCAGATTTATATAAAAGCAGTGGAGCAAAAAGAGGGGAAAAAATGCCTCCTTAAAGTAGCAAAGAAAAATCAAAAGTGACTCTTTTGCCGGTGGTCTCAATTCAATTCACCTCCAAACCCAAATGTGTGTTTTTATCATTTGTGAATTTGTTAAGCCTTCCCTAACAGAAAACAGAAAAAATTCTGAAGAGAACTGAATCTTTTATAATTGATACTCTTCCTCATGAGTCAACATAGAAAAATTGATAGTAAATCTACTGTGTAGCACCAAGCCAGATAATTTCAGACAAAAGGAAACCTTGAAGCCTAATGTTATCCTTATTGGTTGTTGACTTGTTTTGATGAAATGATTTCAGCTTTCTACTTCTCTTCCTGTGGGGCAAACAATCATCATTTAATCATGTGACAACTCACCCTTTCGATTTAAGGGGTGAGAGACTAGAGTTTTATCCATCCATTGACATTTGTAAGACAACCCATCCCATTTTATTCTCATTGAATTCACTTTAGCATTGAGTTGAAATCACAGAATAAGACATTATCAGTAACATTATTCCAGAGGCAATGTTTGTAGATCAATAATCTGCACCAAGCTTAAAATCACTGGTTTCACAGGGTCCTGAGAAATCCAAGGATTTCAAGTTGACCTGCCTGAAGCCACCAAGCTAAGCCAGTTTGTTCCAACTCAATTCCCAGTTCAAGCACAATAGGTTTTTTTAATCTGTTTAATATATATAAGGAAAGGATTAAGAACTTTAAAATTTTAAAAACAACAGATAACTCTTTTCATTTCACAGATAAGGGAAACAGAGGCCAATGTGAAGGGATTTCATCTATGGCTAGTGACAGAGTCCTGAGATCTGAGTCCAGCATTTGGCAACAAGCCATGTCACCATTGATTTATTTATTTACTAAACAGTTTGAGCATTCAACTCCCCCAGGCATCACACTCAGCAAGAGGATATAGTAGAATCTCAGTCTTGGGGTATCACCCTATCTAATATAAGGAGCAGATGAGTGAACAAAAAATCATCCAGAAAAAATTATAATTAAGAGGTATTAAGGAGGTAAGTGCAAAATGATGACTTGAAGATAGTTTGAACATATAGAAGAGGAGAAAACCTCCCAAAGTAGGTGATATTTAGCAGATCCTCTTAGTCACTTCTATGACTTAAATTTCTCTCATTTTCATGTAAGTACTGGCTGAGATTGCTTAGTGTAAGAAAGTTGTTTTTCAAAATGGTAATATTCTCACCTATATGATTTTAGACATTTTATACATTCTTTGCATGAGCTTCCAGAATCTACGTTACACTTGGCTCTATTAAAATATTTATATATCTCTTTTCATTCACTAAATGTAATACCATTTCTTTGAACTTTAGTTCAGTGACTATTGATCAATCTACCTCTTTTGTAAGGTAATAGCTTTATGAGTGTCTCAGTCCGTTTTGCACAGCTATAAAGGAATACTGGAGGCTGGTCATTTATAAAGAAAAGAGGTCACTTGGCTCATGATTCTGCAGGCTGTACAAAATGCACCAGCACCTGCTTCTGGTGAGGACCTCAGGAAGCTTCCAATCATGGCGGAAGGCAACGTGGAGCAGCATCACAGGATGAGAGGAAGGAAGCAAGAGAAAGTTGAGGAGGAGGTGCCAGGCTCCTTTTAACGATCAGTCCTCACAGGAACTAATAGAGCAGCAAGAACTCATGCATTCCCATGAGGACACCATCAGGCCATTCTTGAAGGACCCACTCCCACAGCCCAAATACCACCCTGTAGAACCTACCTCCAACACTGGGTATCAGATTTTTAAATCTCAACATGAGATTTGGAGGGAACAAATATCCAAATTATAGGCAGTGAATCTGTTCTTTGGAAGAAAAACGTAACAAGAATATATATCCTTATGAAATATATTCTTTGTTCATTTTGTGCATTCTTCTGCCTAAAACCTGTAAGCCATATAAATCCTAAGAAGAAAAGAGGGGTCAAAAGTCCTTCTGTGCATGCTATTTACATTTGGTTACTCTGAGTATGGTTTGAGTGGTAGAAGCCCCATCTTTTCCCAATATGCATGCAGATAGTCAATCCTACATAAATCTCTTCATCATATGTCTTCATAATATTTTCTCTACCTAAAACCCAAAGGCCTTCTAAGAGTTTAAGAGAGACTTAAGTAACAAAAAGAAATAAAGAGGTAGGAGATGAGTTTCTCAAGTGGGCTAAATTAAGGCTGTTGGAGTTGAAGTTTACATTGCATAGTTTTACAGATTTTGTTGGTGGAAATATGTTTGTTGTTTAGAGTTTCATTTTGCTATCTTGTTCCACAGTAAGAAAAGTCACACCACTTGCAAAACTGAGAAACTTATTAGGATCCTGCGGTGCTTGCCTGCTTTGATTTTCGCACAGTGGAGCCAACGTGAAATGAAGGATAGCACTGCCAAGGGAAATGTGAAACACTTGCAAAAATTCACAGCTGGAGATGGCGACACCTAGGCTGTGAGGAAGGCAACTTCCAACTTAGCATCCTGCTCAAACAAAGGTAATTTCAAGTTGGGTTTTGTCTGAAAAATTGCATCTAATGTTAAGGACTTAATTGTGGATCGGAACTATACAATGCAGTTAAGAAAACTGCCTTGGGAAATACCAAGAGAGATTTTACAATCATTTTAATAAGTCCAGTTTACTTCAAAGGGGTTTTGAATCATCAGTCCAAGTAGGACTGCTGGGCTGTTGGGTTGAAGTGAGAAAAAGCTGAACTAAGTCGATAAATGTGTAGGGATTTTTATTTCATTCTTCGTGAGGCATCTTTACCATTATTTTTTTTTCTTTTTTTTCCAGCAATATATTTTTATTTATTTGTTTGTTTGTTTGTTTTTGTTTTTATTTCAGCATATTTTGGGGGTACAAGTTTTAAGGTTACGTATATTTCCCATGCCTCCCCTTCCCCCTGGAGTCAGAGCTTTAAGCGTGACCATCCCCTAGATATTGCATATCTCACTCATTGTGTTTGTATATAACCGTCCCCTCCTCCCCCTCCCATCCGCCTGACACCCAATAAATGTTATTCCTATATGTCCACTTAGGACATAAACATCTGTTAATACCAATTTGCTGGTGAGTGCATGTGGTGCTTGTTTTTCCATTCTTGAGATACTTCACTTAGTAGAATGGTTCCAGCTCTATCCAGGAATATACAAGAGGTGCTATATCACCATTGTTTCTTAAAGCTGAATAGTACTCCATGGTATACATATACCACATTTTATTAATCCACTCACTTGGGTGGTTTCCACAGGTTTGCAATTGTGAATTGTGCTACTATAAACATTCGAGTGCAGGTGTCTTTTTTGTAGAGTGTTGTTTGATTTTTTGGGTAGATGCCCAGTAGTGGAATTGCTGGATCAAATGGTAGATCTACTTGTACCACTTTAAGATATCACCATATTGCTTTCCATGAGGTTGAACTAGTTTGCAGTCCCACCAGCAGTGTAGGAGTGTTCCTCTCTCTCCGCATCCATGCCAACATTGATTCTTTGGGGACTTTTTGATAAAGGCCATTCTTACTGGAAATAAATGATATCTCATTGTGGTTTTGATTTGCATTTCCCTGATGATTAGAGATGGTGAACATTTTTTCATGTGTTTGTTAGCCATTATTCTGTCTTCTTCTGAAAAATTTCTGTTCATGTCCTTTGCCCACTTTTTGATAGGGTTATTTGATTTTTCCTTGCTGATCTACCTGAGTTCTCAATACAGTCTAGCTATCAGCCCTTTATCAGATGTGTAGCTTGCAAAAATTTTCTCCCATTCTGTGGGTTGTCTGTTTGCTCTCTTAACAGTTTCTTTGCCTGTGCAGAAGCTTTCTTTCCTTGAATTTTATTTTATTTATGCTTGCAAGTATAATATTTATTTATTTATTTTTAATTTCAGCATATTATGGGGTTACAAATGTTAAGGTTACATATATTGCCCATACCCCCCTCAGGACACCAGGAAAACCTAGTTCAAAAATCATAGCAGGCCCCGCCCAGAAGATGGCGGATGAGAAACACCGCCAGACAGAGTGTCTCTGAAGAAAAGACAGATTCTAGCAGAAATTAGAAGAAAGAAGCAAGAAGACGAGCCTACATCGGATGAGGGTCGGCAAGAGGAGTACCTGAGACCACGGAAGACTCCACGGGAGGAGGTCGCGGAGGAGAACTGGAGGCTGGGACCCCCGGAGCAGCCTGGAGACCAGCGGGAAGGGTAGGTGGATCTGCCGTTTCCCCTCCCCTGCATCCCGGACTGCTGGTGGGCTCCCCAGCAAGAGGAGGGACCTGCGGACACCAGCCCAGCGACAACCGCCGCCAGTGAGCGGTAAGCCAGTAGCAGACGCGGCACCAGGCTCCCAACTCCCTCGGGGCACCTCTGTGTGCACAGACCCGAGCCGCGCGGCAGACGCCATATTGCCTCCTCCTCCCCTCCCCCGACCCTACCTGCGGCTGCCCAGAGAGACAGAGAGACAATATAGCCACCAGCCNGCAGACGCCATATTGCCTCCTCCTCCCCTCCCCCGACCCTACCTGCGGCTGCCCAGAGAGACAGAGAGACAATATAGCCACCAGCCGGAGGCACCTCCAGGGAACGGGACCTTCCGTTTTGGGGCCCTACAGCTGACTAAGGGGAACTCAGACTGTGAGCTCTCTGCCCGCCAGCCCTACCAGGTGCTGCTGGCACGGTGATCCCAGGAGAACGGGGCAGAGCCTGAGGTTGAGAGACACAGACCCAGCTTGGGCTCCCTGTGGGTGAATTGGGACAGGCACTTGTCTCCCTGGTGGGGACAAAGTTTGAACTCTGGGACCCAGAGGTCAGACCTGCAGACCACATCCCATGCTCCAAGGCCCCGCATTGCCTGGGGCACAGAAGGGATATACGTGAACAGCCTGCTGAGGTGTGTGTGCCTTCAGGGGCAGATCAGCATCCTAGAGGGCAACCCTCCCCCCAAAGGGAGGCCGTGCGCCCAGCCCAGGTGGCGTTCCTGCGCAGGGAACCACCCTGCCGGCATCACAACCAGGGGAGGCCTGGTGGCGTGTGGTCTGGCCTACTGACAGAGGCACAGGAGGAGCCACGGAGTTGGGGACGGTGGAAAGAGGCCAGGCCCGCTCCAGACTGCGGGTCTTGGACAGCCCCACCCCCACACGCAGACTCTCTGACTGAGCAGGGCCATTCCAGCCCCTCCCTGTCAGCTTTGCCTGGAAGCAGAGAACAGAACTTTGACCCCTGCTGACGACATTGGTGGTGCCTGAGTGCGGGCTTACCCAACTCAGCTCCGCCCAGACTCTCCCCTAGACCAGCCCACACTGAAGGGGAGAAAAGGACACACCTGGAAGTCCCAGGGCCCCACCCACCACCTGAGGCACTAGAGTTCTCTCTTCAGGAACAAGAGCTGATAACAGGACACAAAAACAACAGTGTAGCCTGTTCCTCCAAGCAAGCGCCACCTACTAACAGGGAGAGCATCCTGCATACCCTTCTCACGACACCTACTGACTCATTATACAGGGAGTGGTCGAATCTCACAGACACCACCTACCAGCTCAGAAACCAAACAAGGCGTGTGAATACCCAAACAAAAACCTAAAGAAAAGAAACAACAACTAATCGACATGGGAAGAAATCAGTGAAGGAACTCAGGAAATATGAAGAACCAATCGGAAAACACACCCCCAAAGAGGAGCCCCAGCCCCCTAGAAACGGACACCAACCAAAATCAGGCAACCAAAATGACAGAAGAGGAATTTCGTATGTGGATCGTAAGAACACTCACTGACCTGCAAGAACAACTCAATAACCAGCACAAAGAAACCACAAAAAGCCTCCAGGATCTAGAAAAAAAGTTCACTAAAGAAATAGACACAATGAAGAAAAGTTTAACCAAACTCCTGGAAATGAAGAATCAAGTCAGGGAACTACAAAATACAGTGGAAAGTCTCAAGAACAGGGTAGATCAAACAGAAGAAAGAATCTCAGAGATTGAAGATAACACC
>VSMD01088777.1:0-11205 GCA_008750895.1 Mirza zaza
CCCATAGACATAAGAGTGATATTATTACACAGTTATAAACATGGGTACTTATTCCTGATCTCCTCATAATTAGGATTTACAGAGTTTTCCAAATATTTTACCACAAAAAGTCCCATAGATAATAATTTTTAAATTAGCCAGTATTTTCTGGAATCAATAGCTATCCACAAGATGGCAGTACTTGGTGAATAGAAAGGATTAATCTTGGGTGACATTCCAAAAGGAGGAAAATGGAAACCTTGGTTAGCAAAATAAAGTTTTCTGATACTCCTGTATTTTATTTAGTAAAAAATTACCTTTTATCCTAAGGATATTTGTCATTTATATATAACTAGAATAATTAAATTTTAATTTATCTCTATGTTTTAAAAATAAAATAAAATTCATAAAGTAGGTATTCAAAGTCCTTAACATTTTTCATTGACAGTGAATTTTTCAAAAGATATTTTCACTTATTTTAATTTCATGCCATGCAAATTTTATAGTATAAATTTGAAGATTTATTGCATTATAAATATTAACGGAAATAAATATGAGTTTTATAAATTATCCCCCTTCTTACATAGGTGAGTCACAGAGGACAAAATCCTCTAGAATTGTGATTTGCCTAAATTTTAGACATTAAATGTGGAAATTTGGTTGCTTTGGTGTTTCATTTATCATATAGGTGCAGCAGAGAATCTTCAGGTAAGATAAATTATTATAACGAGGTTGCCTGCCTCTCAACTTCTTCTTACATTCAATGTAATTTTTCATAAATGTTCTTTGTACTTTTATGGCTTAACTAATGCTCACTAATCCTTCATGCAAATCTTTAATGAAGGCAATTTATTTGTCACATTGCCATGCACCATCTAGAAATAGTGGATATTGTCTATTTATCAAGAGGCACTGAAATGGTTTATTTTCTGCTCTGAGGGTTTGTCATGTGGCTCACCTGCTTCAAAAAAAAAATTCCAATCATAAAAAACATATTTATCTCTGTTGGTATGTAATCACTGTAATAAATCTTTAAATGACTATTCAAATTCACATAGCATGAAACTTTTGGTTAGATTTTTTTTTAGTTGAATTCTGTGTAAAAAGTAGAAAAGTCAGTATGAGTTTTGCTAATAATATAAATAGTAAAAGAGCCATTTAGAATTTATTTTCTTTCATATTCTACTATATAAGAGGCTTTCCCTATAAAATCATATTTAATTTTTTTAATTAAATTTTTTAATTTTTTTAATTAGGTTTGTACCATTATCACCATGTTGTTAATTCCATCAAATTGTCATCAAAATATATTTGTAAACTAGACATTATAATAATGTCAAGTATTGAATAATAGAGGGTTTGAGCAATTAAAAGACAAAAAAGGAAATATAACTTGAAAAAATGAACATATTTAAAGTAATTAAGAGTGGCCATTATTTTGACCCTAATATTCAAGCTCTATCAGAAATGTGTACCATCTATATACTATAGAAATAGAAGTTTTAAATAGAATATTAAATTGTTAATTCCTCCTGAGTCTTTTTTTTTCCATTTTTCTCCTTTCTCTTTTTTTATATGCTCAGAATATTTCCAGACTTCGGTTTTCTAAACTGGCTTTTCCCTCAGTCAGTTCCCACACTGCCTTAGTCTTTAACATTTTTTCTATTTCCAGGATATGGGAAGGATTGACTTTGTAAATTCCAAACGTGTTCAGACTTCTTTGTTAAGCATTGATCACTCAGATATGGTCTGTGTATTCTCCACAAGTGTGGGCTCTGTGATGTATTTCTCCCCTAAGCCTCTGTTCATGGTTTGTTGATTAATTAATAATTCTGGTGATTGACTCAGTGATATTTCCCCAAAACTCAAGACTACTAGGAACTATAATAGCTGAAATAAAAATACTATAATTTTCTTGAAACACAGGAGGGCTACACAATATTATAGTATTTGAAATAGGAAAACTGCATGTCTGCAGGGATTACTGCAAATTTCAAGAATTTAAACCAGTTGTTGGGTGGATAAATTTACTCAGAAACCACTGATTTAGGGGATGACTGTTAAAGATGAAAATGAGGGATTCTGATTGGTGGGCATCACTGGAAGAAACTGACTGCACACAAATTGCCAAAATAGAGATCAAGAAAGACCAGGAAGCATCATGCCAAAAATTGGGAAGGGTGGGAAGAGAGGGTTTTTTTCTTTCTTTCTTTCTTTTTTTCTAATGCTCATAATTATCTCTTATTTGTAGTGGAAGGACAAGCTTAAACACTGGTGTTAGCAACACAATTCATGTAGAAGAGTGACATGAAATGTGTGTTAAGTACCCAGCTTCCCGCTCTAGCTGAGACCTTTGTGCAAGTACTGAGACACATGAGGCTCAACTCAGCATATGTAAGGTAATGAGGCACCACTGAAAGAAATGTGAACGTTGTACCAATGCAAAAACGTGTTCAAATCTTTGTACCATCACCTAACTGCAGTACAATCTTAAGCTAATTATATGATTTCTTCAGTTCTGTTTCTTCGTCTGTAAAATGATCATCATAATACTACCTTGTAGGATTTTGCAGGAAGTTTGAGAAATGTTAACATAATTTCAGGAATATGGCAAGTGCTCAAAAATGGTCATTATTATCTAAAATGTCAGCATATATATCTATATATGTGTGTATATATATATACACATAGCTTTTTTTTTTGCTATGTTTACCCTCTATGAAGAATCAAACTAGCAGTCATTCCAAAAAATCTCATAAGACATAGCCTCTTTCTTAAGAAAAAATTATGCATAAAAGAGGCATTTGGCTTTGCAAGCTGGTAATATGCCCATATGCTATTCTTATTTCAATTTACCATGCAAAAACATATAGATTATGCATAATTAAAATAAATTTTATAGTAAATTGTATAGTATTTATTGCTCTGCAATAGTCCCATTTTGCATCAAATAGGAGTTTAAGAGTGATATTACTCTTTATTCATGTCACATACCTACTGATACACCTTAAGTGGCTCTCTGTTATGGGATTTTTTGTCTGCTCTGCTTTTGTACCTGGACCTGTCTCTTTCTTAACCATATGATACTATCACCCCCTCTTCACAATCATCAATGCTTCATCTTACACTGGGTCATTCTCAACTCTGTGCATCTGTTCTCATATTATTTCCTTGGAATGGAATGTATTCTCACTCTCCTCTGCCCAGTCACATACTTAGATATAAGCCAACTACGGGCACCATCTTCCCAAAGAAGGCTTTAGGAGTTATTTTGCTTTACAATTAGCCCTTCTTATCTGAAATTCTGTAGTCATATCATTAATTTGTGTCCTGATTTGTTTAGAACAGTGCAAATTCATGCCAGTTTTCTTAGAAAGATTATTAATATTCCCCTCTTTCACTCTCAAGAATGTTCCAGGTTGGATATTATGTAAATTATATGGTCTCCCTACTCCCTATTTATCATACTTGTACTCTTCTATTGGTACTATGCTCTTTCATTGTTATCTCTTCTGTGTAGCTACATCATCTTCTCTACCAGATTACAAATTCATTTACAGCAGGAGCTCCGTCATATGTTTACTATACAAATGTGGCGTCCCCCTTAATATTTTGAAATAAAAAAAATCAGATCAGAAATTCAAAATTGAAAATCAATAAAGAAAAATCAATTAAATCAAAAGCTGTTTGTTTCTTTAAAAAAAGAACAGTAGAGGCCAGGCACGGTGGCTCACGCCTATAATCCTAGCACTCTGGGAGGCCGAGGCGGGCGGATAGCTCGAGGTCAGGAGTTCGAAACCAGCCTGAGCGAGACCCTGTCTCTACCAAAAATAGAAAGAAATTAATTGAGCAACTAAAAATATATATACAAAAAATTAGCCGGGCATGGTGGCACATGCCTGTAGTCTCAGCTACTCGGGAGTCTGAGGCAGGAGGATTGCTTGAGCCCGGGAGTTTGAGGTTGCTGTGAGCGAGGCTGATGCCACGGCACTCACTCTAGCCTGGGCAACAAAGCGAGACTCTGTCTCAAAAAAAAAAAAAAAAAAAAGAACAGTAGAATTGACAGTCTTCTAAAAAATAAAATTATTTAAATTAATTTATTTTAAGAAACTTTAAAAAGAATGTCATGTTATCCCTAAAGATAGGCATCTTGAGTTGCTCCATAGGATTATTAGTTATCATTGCTGTAGTTGTTTAAAATAGTTTCCAACTCACTAGAATGTCCAGTAAGTAGTTTATAAAGCCCCTTCTGATGATGAATGCAGTGTTTTCTTGTTTCATCTTTAGTAAAATCTGATATCTTCTCCTTTTAATATGTCAACTCTTGGTAATAAACTAGGGTTTTATAAATCCTATAAGGTCTCATGTGATTTTGCCACTGCCCATCTCTTCAACCTCAGCATTATCTTTGATTTCTTTAATCCACACCAGCCACACTGGCCCTCTTGCTGTTAGTTTTCAACTTAAGACATATGCATTAATTTTTATCTTAGTCTGAAAGATGCCTTCTCCAGATATTTACACGGGTCACTACTTAGCTTCTTTTGCATCTTTGCTCAAATGACTCCCTCTGGGAGGTCTTTCCTGATTAGTTCAGCTAAACCAGCCCTGTCCATAATCTCTGTGTGTGTGTGTGTGTGTGTGTCTGTGTGTGTTTGTGTATTTACCTTTAATTGGTTGTCTCCTGAACCACAGTGAGAGTTTTCTTAGAGCCGTAGCCTCATTTATTTTTGTCCATTTTGTGCTGGCACATGCTAAGTAATGCTTGAATGAATAAAGGCAAAATGAATATAGTGAAGTGTTTACCTACTATGTGTCATAAAATAAATCTTTTGGAAATTATAATATTGGGTAAAATTTTCCTCTTTTAAGGTAATAATAAAATAATTACAATAATTTATCTGGAAACCATTGGATTTTTCTAGAAATCCTGTGAGTGCTTGCATCCTATTATATTAATATATGTAGATATGTTGTGATAAGGACAACAGACATGAACCCATGCCAATATTCCAGCCAGTTGGCTGAGTTGTATAGTTCCCATTAGATTGGCATAAAGTAAATAACATTTATAGAACTATCAGTTAGATTATTAGTTGCTTTCACACATTTTGGAAGTGGAAGAGAAAATTAATGAAGCACAGGAATTTCAAATGATGTACTAGGAGAACCTATAAGCACAGTTTTAAGTTCTATTCATATTTTTTTCTTGCTTCTTTCAGCTGATTTAGTTTGTCATGAATGTTTGTTAATAAAAAACATGTCATTTTTGTGTTTTCATTAGTTCTTTGGCTATTAGACCACAATTTTAGAATTTTGTTTCCTTGTATGGTTTCTGCATTGTTATTTTTAACTCAGTCTGAGTTTTTACTTCAGTTACAAAGACATGCTATCAAAATGGATGCTTTAATCTATCGGAAAACATATACTTTCCAGTGGTGGATCTTTGCTGTAGAATAGTAACAACACAGCATTGATTTTATTAACTCTCTAATGAAGTCCTCAGCAAGGACTGCCACAATTTTAAAACACAGCATGATAGCTATGCTTTACACGTGGACCAGCACTGCCTCATACACTAATATTTTCCTCAATGATTGTGTCAGGGGAAAAAATGAAGAAGATGACCAAGGAGATACTAATAATGTTGTTGTTGTTGTAATACTATACCTAAATGAACACTTTATGATTACATAGTGTAGTAGAATCTTTATGAGAACACTAGGGTGCTGGCCTATATGGGACCATTTAAATTTTAATAGTAACTGTGAAATACCATACTCCTCTATGCACACGGTTGAAGCCTTTCTTTTCTAAATTTACTTTTGTCAAATTAGTTAATTAATTTATTCAGTATTTTTCTTTTTTGAGACTGAATACTCTTTAATAACACTAATATTTAGAGGCTCTAAAAGCTAAAAAGTGCAAATTGCATAAATTTAATGTTGATATAAAATATCTAAATATACTAAGATTCTTATTATCTGGATTAAACTTTCTCAATCTCAGCACTATTGACATTTGGGGCAAGCTAACTTTTTTTTGTAAGAGACTGTCTTGTGCATTGTAGGGTATGGATTAGTATTTTGGGCCTCCATCTACTAGATGACAATAGCAACCGACCTTCCCCTCCTTCTCTTGCCCCAATTATGGCTATTAAAAATGACTCTAGACATTGTCAAATGTCTTCTGATAGGAGAGGAGGGAATCATCCTTTGTTAAGAACCACTGATTTAGATTAATTTAGAGGTGAAATATTCTAGTTACCAATCATTTGAGTTGGTGATTATTATATGTCTTTATATTCTTTATTTATAAATAATTAGAAGATAGATAAATAGATAAAAGCTAGCTGTTTTAATTTCAGTTTTAATTTTATTTTTAAGGGTAAGACACTATACCTCCTTCATGATTTTAGTTGCACAACATACACATATAGAGTAAGCACTCAGCATGGTTTCCTAAATTGAATTCAATTTGGGCTCAAGTGTACTCATAGCACAGAACCATAAAAAACACTATTTCCCTTTGATTTAATGAATCTAAGTAATCTCAATATTTTGATAATGTTTCAGGCCATAGTCTTCCTATTAATTGTTGAAATAATTGAAAAAAATATCAAAGACTAGGTTGAAAATGTATTGATATAATGACACAACATGGACATTATAAGATTGTCATTTTTCCTTTTCTCTTATGAAAGTTTACAAGATATAGAAAAAAGTTCAGTTACAAGAGCTTTACAGTTTGAGCCAGTGTAAATAATTTACCTGGCAAAGATACGGGTTGCAAATAATGTGGTGAAATCTGAAATGACACATTTAATTTACTTCTTTTACTCAATCAGTTTGAGGTTATACGTTTTTTTCACATTTTGAAAATAATGAAATATTTATTTCCAGAGCTTGTTTGGTTGTATTAAAAATGAAGCCCATAAAAATTAATGCAAGATAATGGAAACAAAATACAAATTTATAGTAAACATAATAAAGGAGGAGGAAACAATTTGCATGCATATTTAAGGTTCTTGGGATATGAGTTAAACAGACAAAAGAGAAATCAATTTCTTAAATTGTTAAAGAAATTTCAGGTTATCGAATTACTGTTTTAAGGTATTTTATTGACATAATAAGAGAGACTATATTTTGTATATTTTTTAAGAATATAGGGAAGTAAATCTCAATGGAAACCTGCAGTGGGGATTGGGTAGAAGGAGATGGGCAAAAACCTACTTAACAAGTACAATGCACACTATCTAGGTGACAGGCCATGTAACCAAAAACATTTGTACCCCTGTAATACTTTGAAATACATTTTTAAAAAGAATATAGAAATTAGAAACACTGAATGGATGGTAAATCAGTTCAATAAAGGGTAGCCGATCAACTCTGGGCAAACCTACAGAAATCTTAGTGTTTACCAAGAGTAATGAATTGTAAGAACTCACAGTTTAGAGTAAGTTGAATCATGTAAATATCAATTCAGATAAAAGGCAGACAATTACATTCTTTCAGGTAGTTCCAGTTTTAATTTTTCAAACCCTGCCTCCAACACTTGTTCTTTAATGCTCCCCAGTCTTTGTTGCCCTGTTTTGGAAACAGAGATATGTTTTCCTTCATATTATTTTATAACTATTAAATAGAGATGACTTCAAGTATGTAGCTTGATGTTTAGTGTCTAGCAAGCATTCTCTAAATTGAATTCTGTTAATAGCTTAGAATATCTTGTAGATAAAGAAGATTTTTGAGACAAAACAAATCTATATATGAGAACAAAAATCCCAAGATTATCCTAATTCAATGCCTAGAATTAGTTTTCTCTCACTTGACTTATTTAAAATAATTCATGGCTATTACTTGCTTCTTGCAGTTCCCATCATGTACCAGGATTCTCTGAGTAGATCTAAGATCTGTTTACTCCAAAGAATGAAATTTTCTCTTACATATCACATAGTAATAGTTTTAGTACTTGTAAATGTATTTAGCACTTACTGTGCCAGACATTCTCTATTATTTGTAATAAGATGGTTGGTTATCTCCGTTTTATAGAATTAAAACTGAGGATCAACAAAATTAAATAGTTTTTCTTTCTTTCTTTTACAAGATATGGATATAGTTGCAACCAGAATCCCAGGGAGTAATTTAAATCCTGAAAACTCCTCTGACATAAGAAGCCAGCCACTTGTCCTATGTGCCTGCAGACTTAGAAACTATAAATATTATCACAAATCACATCTCTTACTTCATCAAATCTCTCAAAATTAAAATTCTTTGTTGATTCCCTTTGTTAGATCCCATTCTTAGAAAAAATAGGCAACATTTATTTTAAAAGCTTTAGAGCCCATTTGCACGAAACAAAACACTACCCCAAAACAGAAAGCAGGACTCTGCCTTTAGTAATAGGTTTTGGGAAGTTTTCATTTTCTTTTATTAAACACAAGGAAAGATATAAAATGTAAAGTTGTAAATTTTATATACACAACAGTCTAAACCTGTACACTTTGCTGCTGCCTTGTTCAGTTGCTAGATTAAGGCACTTTATTAGTTAAACTTCAGATTGAAGCACTGTAACGTTTAGGACCCTCAGTTTTCCACTGGAGAAGCAGCTGCTATTATAGCACTTTTCTGACCTGTTTGTCAAGCATCAAACTGCAGCTGCATACAGGCTCAGAAAGAGCTCACGTCCTAAGGGAAAAGCAAAGTTCTCAAGTATATTAAAATAAAAAAAAAAAAAAGGAATAGCCCATAGTTTTCCCTTATCTTTTCCCCTTCTGTCTTTCTCTTATGTCCAATGTGGAGCCACTGAAATGGCACCCAGAGTGATCTTTGTTGACATAGCCGGACCACAGCTGGAGAACACACACATCTCTGAAGCACAGCCCTGTCACTGCTGGCCATTCTGCCTGCATCAGGACTGTGTTAATTGAGCGAGGTCAGCCAGTTTGCTCTCACCAGACTTTTATTCTCCCCGAGGGGAAGAATGGTTCCAGTGAATGATCCACCATGTCTAAGGGCACTCATTTTCCATGCTTGTTATCTTAATGCCTCTTTCCAATATATAAGAATGGCATAAGAGAAATTTATATTGCTATTCACTGGACCAGCTTTGCAGAGCGATCTTAGGACTGCAGATCTTAGCAGCCAACGTGTCCTCTTCCCATCATGGGAATTTCTAATGAGAGTCACACTGCTTATTATATTTTATGCGTCTAAAGCAATCGTGCTTAACATGTTAAAAAAAAAAGAAGGATTTGAAAGGCTATCTTAAATAAATTAATTTAGATTATAGAACTAGCTAAAGAATCCTCTTCCCCCCTTTCACCTCAGTGTTTTCATCTGCAAAATGAAACATGAAGATTCATCTAATTACGTACACTTGGTTCTGTGCCTCTCCTGTGTTAAGAATTCTATAAATATTGTTTTTTTTTGTTTGCTTGTTAATTAAAAATGGGTTTTTATAACATATCCTTCCTTTGCCTGTGTCTAATATTTAAGGAGAGACCTACATTTCAGACAATAGGCTTCCATTCCAACAAGGGATGTTTTGTTTATTTATGTTATGAGACAATGATGACAGTGTTGCTTGAGATTTTACTGTCATTTTCTTAGTCACATCTGGCTGCTTGATCCTCAGGGGCTATTATCTTCCATATGCCCCGACCCTCTCTGGGATGCCAACCATTCAACAGGCTAGAGAGAGACAAGTCTGTGATATTTGATATTGTTTGGACTTTTTAATAAGGTTCACATATAACCCTTTCACTGTTATGGGAGAGTGTGAGTTTCTTCTCATCTAGTTCAAAAATGCTACTTGCAGCTAAGCATTGAACAGCAGGCAGTGTCCTTTTAAAGAAAGGAAAAGAAAAAGGTAAAGCTATTTGTAGGATTAATTGGATAATGTTCACCTAGTTCCTGTTACCCTCTGGAAAAGAAGAAGAAGAAAACTATCTATATATAGTCTTAGAACTTTACTAAATGGAAACACCTGAAAGAAAAGCAACTGGATACTTGCTTAGGCAACATGCTAATTGTATTTTAAGTGAATCAGCCAGTGGGTAGGTGGATGCTTACATCTGCAACCCCTGCTATTTATTATCTTTTCGTAAAGAATTTTTTTTTTTTTTTTTACCCCTGCAAATGTCTTCAGCAGGAGGTAAAAATAATGACTGTGCCTTCTAAACAATGAAGAGAGACTGGGAGCTGTGAAGTTCGAGCCCTTCTGCTTTACAAGTATCTTTCTTGAAACAAATTTGATGGAAGGGATAGGATTCCTGATTGCTGGTGGGAAGACAAGGAAGGGGAGAGAGAATATGTGTCACAGAAAGGCAATGAATGCCCTCTCCAAAGCTCAAACAGGACTGGATCCCGGTGAGACAGGATGAAAGAGGGGCTAGGGAATATACTTGTTCTCCCTGCTCTACACACAATCTTCTCTTTAGAAAACTAGTAGTTCAGCAAGTTAAATTTCATAGGTTTAGTAAAGGGTAATACTAAGTAGAGCCCAAGGGGGCTGAGAAGAGAGCTTCACATCTAGTGCATAAGTGACTAGACAAGGCTAACTTTCATTTTGCACTCTTTTTGAAGGACGTTTTGACAATGCTTACCGACAAACTTAACACTGATTCTTTCACAAGAAAATTTCCCTACTAGGAACTTAGTATCAAGAAATAATTACAAATATATAATTATGAACATATGCAGATATCTGTTAATGTTCATTGCAAAGCTACTTATAATAAGAAATCTTCAAAAAAAAACTCTTACATTTCCAATATCAGAGTACAGTTTAAATAAATTATAATATCTTTCTTGAATACTATGCAGCCATTAAAAATTAGAGATTAAATAATTTTTGACATGGAATGATGTTTCTAATATATTGCTTATTGAAAAAATATGTAATTGCTAATGTCCTAAGGCATGTATTATATGCAATGAATTAAGACTATTCATTTAAAATGTTATTAGCTATGTACCCTCTTCAGGAAAACTAAGAAAACAGCTACTCAGATCATTTTCTACAGGGTTTAATTTTCTTATGGAACCCTAATTGAGCTTTCTCAAGAATTGAGCAAGATTCAGTGTACTACTTCCAGGTCATATATTTATAGGATCCGAACTACACCAGGTTGTTATTAATTTAGTAATCTTCTTTCTGTATCTTATAAAACAAATATAAAGATATTAGTATAGATGTAAATATACACATATGTGAGGATAAATAAGG
>VSMD01088778.1:0-17290 GCA_008750895.1 Mirza zaza
GTGGAGGGATGGATGGATGGATGGGGGTGGAGGGATGGATGGATGGATGGGGGTGGAGGGATGGATGGATGGATGGGGGTAGAGGGATGGATGGATGGGTGGGTGGAGGGATGGAGAGATGGATGGATAGGGTCATCCCGTGAGGAGAACAAAACCTAACAAGGGTCCAGATGTGGAAGATTCGCAGATGCGTCCACACACACATTTCATATCTACATTATCTAGCATATCATCTACCACAAGATATTTAACTCACACACCCAGCAGCCCCACTCACAAACGGAGGCCCAAACCTGCCAGGGCTCCGAGGGGGCACCCAGGGGCCAGGAGAGATTGCAGAAGGGACGAGGAGGGCAGAGAGCCAGCGGGGCGAGAGCTGCTACAGACCAGACCTGACAGGACTCGCGCACTGTCGGAGTCATGCACGCCGCCCACAAGAATTTATGGAGCACCTACTGTGTGCCGGGCACTGTTGAAGGACCAAATTACAGCAGGAGGCAGAGCAGACCCAGCCTCTGCTCTCCCGGAACCGACCTTCCAGGACAGAGAAGAGAGAAAAAAGAACCAGTGAGTTAGTGCGGGCATTTTGGATGTTGGTAAGAGCTAAAAAGAGGGTCGAGCAGGTCAAGGCGGAGCCCGGGGGATGGGAGGGCCACTTCGGAAGGGATGGTCAGGAAAGGGCTCCCTAGAGGAGGTGGCATCTGAGCTGGGCCCTGAGTGACAAGAAGGAAGAAGGTGGCCTTGTGAATTTCTGGGAGTAGAGTCTATAGGAACAGCCAGGGCGAACGCCCTAAGACAGCAGTCAGCGTGGTGTCTGGGGGACAGCAAGCAGGCCAGTGGGCTGGACTCGACCTCGTGAGAGGGAGAAAACGCAGGCGATGGAGACGGAGGCAGCCTCAGGGTCAGACCATGTCAGATTTTGTAGGGTAGGGAAGAAAATGTGTACCCTACCATCAGGAGGTGGCATGATCTAACTCACAAGACCCCCCTAGCTCTGGATGGAGGATGAACTGGACACAGGAGGAGAAGCGGGGAGCCAGGCTGGGGACTGAGCAGGTGTCCCAGAGAAATGATGGCGGCTGGAGTTAGGATGGGGCGGCCGGGTGAGGAAAATGGGATGGATTCGGAGAGCTTTGGAAATGCAGTAGGTGGGACTTACTCGTGGACGTGACCGACAAAAGCACAAGGAAGGGCTCCAGGTGGCATCACTTATAGACAAGGGGGAGACTGGAGAAGGCGCAGCTTTGCAGGAGACAGGGAGCGAGTTCAGCTTAGGACACAGCCTGAGATGCCTGCTGGACATCCAAGCAGAGATGCTGACGGGCAGCAGGGTCTGGAGTGCAGGGAGAGGTAGACGGAGGGCGTCGTCAGCGAGTGAACAGCGAGTCAGACCAAGGACTGGCTGAGGTCACCTAAGGAGAGTGTGCAGTTAACAAAGAGAAGGGGGGCGTTTATCGGTAGGAGGAAGCGGCAGGATCCAGCCAGCAATAGAGACTGAGAAGGAAAACTGGAATGCCAAGTAATCGGCCACATCCAACGCGGCGGATGGGACGAGGAAGACGAGGGTTCGAGGCTGACCGTGGACTGGGCGAGACAGAAGTCACTGGGCATCTTGCCGAGAGCGGGGTCTGTCACAAAGCGGGGCTGGGGGGCTGGTCAGAGGGGCGGAGACTTGCAAAGTCGTGTTGAGATCGGAGCGGTGCCCGAGTAAAGGAGATGGAATGGCGGCGGCGATCGCGGGGAGTGGGGCGGCTTGAAACTCAGCTTTCGGAGCTGGCGTTGTCCTTGTGCAGCAGGTCAAAGACGGGGTCACGCTTGCGGCCCAGCACAGGACAGGACTGTCGGCACCCGGGAGGTCCAGACCTTGGCGTTGGCTCTGCCTTCCATGCGGGTGTCGAAGGCCTCAAGGGCGGCCACGGGGCTGGGATAGAGAAGCCAGAACCAGGAGACGCAGAGCTCCCTGGGCACAGAGGGAGGTCGGCAGGCGGCCACCCTGCGAGCATTGCCCTGAATGACGCCGCTGTGGGCACCGCCCTCCAGGGTAGGGTGCGCGCGTCTTTACCGACACAAGGACCCGCAGGAGGAGCAGTGTGGGGAAGGTGCTGAGTCCACTCTGGGACAGGCAGAGTAGCAGGTGCCCGAGGGACCTCCAGGTGGATGCATCCAGGGAAACGGCGGGTCGTGCAGCTTGGGGCCCGGAATGAAGATTAGGCAGGGGGTGGAGACCCAAGAGTCATCCGAATCTGAGGGGCGGGGGAAACAGCAGGCAGGGAGAGAGGGCGGAGGGAGGGTGGCGTGGAGGGGGGTAAAGCCCCTGTTTTAGGTTCGGCAGGTGGGTGTGCCGGTGACAGAGTCTGGGAGGCCAGGCAGGGGCGAGGCTGGGAGGGTGGGAGCAAGGGCGCATGTGGGGCATGCCAAGTGTGAGTGGCCCATGGACCTGCACAGGGACACGGCCACGGGCGGCTGGACAGCCAAGCCTGGGCTTCCGTCCCTAGCCGGGCGTCATCAATGCGAGGCTTGCTGGGTTTTCAGGCCATAGGACCGGATGAATCAAGCTTCCCAGAGAAGCGAGAAGAGACAGAGACAGAGAGGATATGCAGAGGCTGGGCGATGGGCCCAGTGACATTCCAGCTGCACCTAGAAGGGTCCTCCGGCCCTTCCCCAGTGGTCGAGGGACGCGGGGAGAGCCGGGAGGGTGACTGGAAACCGAGAACAGCATCGAAATGCTGCTCAGAGTCCAAGTGAGATGAAGGTGCCAATTTTAAACGTCCACGAAATGTGGCAGCAGGAGGCCACCGCTGACCTTGGCTGCTGGAAGCGGGTGTAGGAAGCGGGGCTGGAGAAGGCGGGAGTCGGGGGGCAACTCTTCCCCAGAGCTCCCGAGAACCCGGGAAGACCCGGGCCGTGGCTGGGAGAGATGCAATCGAGGGAGAGACCTTTCTCTAGGAGGGAAGGGGCTTGCGCGGCTGGCTGGCGACAGCCGAGGAATTTCGCAGGGCAGCCATCCGTCCGAAATGTTAGCAGTCCCTGCCCTACAGACGAGGACCGTGGGTGGGAATCTGGGAAGAGTACCAGGAAGGAGAACACAAGCCCGGGGTCAGTCATTCATTCATTCAGAAAATCTTTAATAACAGCTCCCGTTTAATCTTTAATGGCAGCGGTGGACCGCGGAGAGCCTGGCCCTGCCGTGACAGCTTTTCAAGACTGGCCTAATCCTCGAGGCACCCCATGAGGAACAAACGGGGCGCCAGCTTCGTTTACAGACGCGGGGACTTGGGAAGGCAACAGGTGTCTGAGGCAGAAGTGTCCGGGTGAGGGCGGAGGCGGGGGCTGTGCTGCGGGAGGGGTCCCCAGAGCGGGAGGCAGCAGGAAGCGGGGACAGATGGGCGTGGGCGGGACAGCCGGAGGAGTCAGGGATGACTCGCGGCAGCCGGGTGCGGGTAAGCCCAGCGCTAATGAGAACGGGAAAGCGTGCTTGGGGGCTGCGGAGACAGGTGGTGGGTTTGAGGCCTGTGCGGAGGGCCCCGCAGGCGCTGGCTCTGTGTCCTCATCCCCGTGGCCGCAGGGAGGGAGGGAAGCCGGCACAGCGGGTAGGGAGCGAGCCGCCCAGGGAGAAGGCACAGGATGAGGGGACAAGGGTCCCAGGACAGGACAGGGAGACAGAAAAGAGAGAGATTCCAGGGCCCTTTAACGGTGAGAGAGAAATGCTTAACCCACACCATCTCGCATCCCCTTACACAGTGATTCTGGCGCCAGACAGCCTGGCTTCGAATCCCACCTCCACTACTGACTCGCTGTGTGACCTGGGTAAGTCATTTAACCTCTCTGAGCCTTGGCTTCGCCATCTGTAAAATGGAGCTAATAATAATAGTATCTACAGTCGCATTGACTATATGAACATGATCGTGAAGGATTAAGTGAGGAACGCGCGCAAGGCACGCGGAATGGTTTCTGGCAGGCGGCGAGCGCTCACGAGAATCGCTGCCCTTGCTGCTGTTACGTTGCGCCTTGGAGGTGGGGACCGAACGCTGGGGAGGCCACCCGTGTCCCCAGTGCCCCTGCAGCCTTCCCTCCCCTGCCCGCCCCGCCCACAGGCTGCCACGCTTTCTCTCCCTGCCCCATTCTCTGAGGGTCTGTTAAACACCTTGGAAAAGCCACGCCTGGGTGGACCAACCTCCTCCTTCTCCCCAGCCCCGCCCCAGCCCCTCACAGCCTCATCCTGTCCTCCTTCTCTTGCCTCCAGAGGGCATGTTACCAAACCCCACCACTGTGACGGGATCCCTGCCTTCTCTACAACCTTCACTAGCTCCCTATGGCCCACTGGGTGAAGCCCAGAACTCCCCCTAACTGCTAAAACTTGCCCCGAGGCTGACAGCAGCTTTCCTGGGACTAGCTCAGCCTTTCCCAAGGCCAAGAGCTCCCTTCAGGGTGCCACCCGGCCCCTCAGTCCCCACTGGGCACTCTCTTGTCTCACTCTCCCCCATCTCCCTCTGTCGCCCACGCTTTTGTCTCCTGTGTCTCTCTGAGCATCTTTCTGTCTCTCCCTGGTCTCTCTGTCCTGCTTGTCTCTGCCTCTCCCTTCATCTCTTACCTCCCTCTGTCTCTCTGTGTCTCTCTAGGCGACTGTTACCCTCTGTCTCTCTCCCTCTCTCCCGCTGTCCTCCTGGGGTCTCTGGCTCCTCCCTGCCCACACTCTGCAGCTGGCCTGCCCCTCGGCGCAGACCCCAACAGCACCTGCAGGCCAGGCTCCACACCAAGTCCCAGGCTCTGCGTGGGGCTCCGAGTCTGCACCCTGAGGGTCTTTCTCCTGCCCCCACTGCCAACTTTTGTCTTCCCTTTCTCAATGTGCGTCTCTAGAGCTGAATTCCATTTCCTTCCAGCCCACCGGTCAGCCCTGCTGTGTGCGGTGTGTGCGTGCTCATGCGTGTTCACACGTCTGTGCACCTGCCTCCTGCCTCAGCCAGGCCCTCTCTCCGAGTCGCTCTGAGCCAGGGGCACCTGCTGCATGACAGCAGAGGGGCTGGGGACGCCGTCATGGATCCACGAGCCCAGTCCAGAGGGAGAGGGCCAGTGATGGGAACGAGCACAGCACAACGGGCACAGACGTCCAGGGACGCTGGCCACGTGCCAGGCTGCCCTCCCGCGGGCCCGCGGGTCCTCCGAGGAGGGTTCCCTCCTCGCCACAGCCTATGAAAGGGGACCGCCGCCAGCTCCATTCCAGAGATGAGGAAACTGAGGCCGAAGGGGGGAGGCCCCAGCTAGAAGCAGTGACACCGGAGGAAGCCTCAGACCTGCCCGGCTCCAAGTCCACACTCAGCCCCTCCCTGAAGCCCCCTGCTCTATACGACAGCTGGGCTGGGGAGAAGTAAGGCACAGACAGGGCAAAGCTGGCTTGGGGTCGGAGTTTAGGCTGGGACCCTTACGAGAGTGGGAAACCCTTGTCGTTCATCCCCTCCCTCTGCTCACTGCCCCCACCCCCAGCCCCTGGAGCCTCTCAGCCCCGGCATGGTCGCCCCCGTGCACTGCAAACCTCAGAGGCAACCACAGGCTAGTGGGGGTACCCCAGGCAAAGCCCAGACCAGGGCAAGAGAGACAGAGAGAAGAGAGGGGACCTCAGGGAGATGTTTGGGGAAAGGCCCCTGCCCCTGCCCCCTCGTCTCCTGGGCCACACGAGGAAATCTCCCAGAAGCACTGTCCTGTTTCCTGCTCCTACTTGTCGCTGGGAGCTGTGCCCTCCTCCTGCATTGCCCCCTCCACTCCCCAGAGCCCAAACCCAGAGGGACGGGGCAGGAAAAGGATGGGGCAAGGGCAGGCACCAGCACAGCCTGCGAGCAGAGGGAGGCAGGGGAGGAATGGAGGGGAAGGGTGCACGGTGCTCTCTCTCCCTCTCTCTCCCTCTCTCTCTCTCTCTCCCTCTCTCTCTCTCTCTCTCTCTCTCTCTCTCTCTCTCTCTCTCTCACACACACACACACACACACACACACACACACACGGAGGGAGAGAGGCAGGAGACCCTCAGACAGAGACATCCAGACGAACTGACAAAGACACACAGGGTGTCCCACGCCAGGTCCCCAAATGCATCTGGAGGAATGATTGAGTGAGAAGAGAGTGGAACGGAGTCTGCAAAGAAACACACACACACACACACACACACACACACAGAGGCTCCCAGGCATGTGGAAAAGGTCATGAAAAGCCCCCAAAAGGTTAACCGTGTCCTCTCTGCTCCTCAGGAGGTGGGACCACGGTGATGTTATGTAGATTCTTCTGCGCGTTCCTCTGAGTATTTTCCACCTTTTCTGCAGGGGACGCGTAGTATCTCCGAAACCAAAGGAAAATAGTCACTGTCATTTCTGAAAGAAAGAAAACGTCCACGGAGGGGAACAAAGGCTGGCGAGGCTTCCGAGGGGCAGTGGGGGGGAGGCGAGAGCACACAAGGGCTCACTCCCGCCACCACGCCTGGGCTCACACACACACACGCACACACACACACATGCACGCGTGCTCACAGCCTCATTCTTTAGGCTCACAGCAGGAGCAGCGAGAGTGAAATTCCAGAAATCTCCAAGGAAGAAAAGGAGCAGAGAAGAGGAGAGAGGGGAGGCGGCCGGGAAGGCCGGAGGTGGAGGGACAGGCGGACGCGCTCTCCGGCCGCAGCTTGGGCACGCCAGCAAGGGGCTCCTGGCACCCCCGCCGCTCTCGCGGCTTTTCTTATTACAAAGTTAATAAAGCTTTCTGCGCTCACGGCAGACCATTTAGAAAAACGATGCTCTGTTTTTTGAATGAGCAAAAGAGCTTATGAATGGGAGTGACCCACGGAGACAGAGGGAAAGCGAACTGTGAGGAAGCCACAGAGAGGCAGTGAGTGAACACGCACACGCGCACACACACACGCGCGCACATGCGTGCACACACGCATGCACACACACTCACGCATGCACATGTGCGCACACGCACGCACATGCACACACACACAGGGCAAGAAGGCAGTTGTAAAAGGCTGCAGAGAGAGGGAGACGGCAGAAAAACAAGCAGACACACAGGCAGGCGTCCAGGAAGCCAGCAGCGTGCACACCCCCCCCACCCCAGGCTCCCGCATGGTGGGGACGAGATCGGGGAGCCCCGAGCGCCACGCAAGGTAGACGCTGCCCCAGCTGCACACATCCGGGGCCGGCGTCTGCAGAATGGGTTTTATGAATGAATGAAAGTGGGTGTGGGTGGCAGGCAGAGAGGCACCAGAGACAGAGGGGCTCAGAGACAGGCCAGAGCAACACTGACAGAGAGCAAGAGAGGTAGAGAGGGTGCAAGACAGAGACGGGGCAGTGGGGTGACGGTGGGAGGCACACACCCCATGCACAGGCGCCCAGGTGCACACACCGGCTCAGGGCCCACTCCCCCGCACACTCCTGGGGCCTCTGCTCTTGGGAGATGGGACTCGTGGGGACTTCTATTGTTTTCCCCGCTTCTCTGCATTTTCTAAACGCACCATCACGAAGATGGATGTGTTACCTTTGGAATCGGGAAAGAACACGTGCCTGGAAAGTAAACGAAGAGAGAAAGAAAAATGGTGCAGAGGAAGTGAGTAGAGGCAAAGCAACAGAGAGCAAGTGAGGGGAGGCTGAGACACACACATGCACACATGCACACACATGCATGCACACACATGCACACAAATACGCGCGCACACAACACTCAGGGAAGAGAGACGGGGAAGCAGTGGGCAGAGAGGAGGAGGCCGGCAGTAGAGGGAGGCCCCCAAGGCACCGAGCCCCACACCCCCAGACTGGGGCGCATTTGCTGATCACCTGCTGTGTGCAGGCTCTTGGGGGTAGGATGGGACTTTGGCCTGTTCCACTTGAGCCCACTTCGATCTGGAGAGGAAAGACAGGGCAGGGGAAGGGTCTCCCAGAGGAGGGTCTGGAGTACAGGAGCACGGAGCAGGGAGGAAGAGGAGTTTGCCACACGGAGGGGCAGGCAGCATGGGGGAAGGCGGGCCCACTGGCCAGGCAGAGGAGGGAGGACTGCAGGAGCAGGAGCGCCTGGCGTGAGAGAGGCAGAGAGGGCAGAGAGGAGATAGAGGCCTGGGTGCCAGGGCCTGGACAACCCGGGGCAGGGGGGGGGGGGGGGGGGGGGGGGCTCTGCTCTTTGCACAGTGGCAAGTTCTCGGGTTTCGGGTTTGGAGATGGGGGCTATTTCTGATCCCTGACAGGACCACAGAAACAGGGTCTTCCAGGGAGACATGGGGGTGGCCCAAGATCAGTGGCAAGAGAGGGAGGGTGGGTGAACTAAGAGCTGCCTTAGGGACAGTCCAAGCATCTCGTGCCGGTTTAGGGGCCGAGGAGGGGGAGGGCGGCCCTGGCCTGGGCAACTAGGGGGCACGGGAATCTTCCACTCTGGAGCTGGGGACCAGGTGTCAGGAGGAGGGGCAGTCTGGCTCTGTGGCCTCTGCGGCATACGGGGCTGCGAGGACCCCTCAGCAGGGAGCCAGGACTGGGGGAGGCCACAGCCTGGGGTGTCAGTGGGGAGACAAGGCCCTGGGAGACACACACACACACACACACACACACCCCAGCGGGAGGAAGGGGGCAGGACGGAGCCCGAGAGGGGAGGAGGGAGCAGGGGATACGTGGCATGAGGCAGAGTCAGACATGGCACATCTGGAAAAACTGAGATGGGAGGAGAGAGGGGCCAGGGAAGGAGGAAGAGGGAGAGCGGCGGGGACGGAGCGGGCAGGGGAGAGAGGGGGAGAGAGAAAGTCAGAGACTGAGCTGAGGGGCACAGGGAGACATGAAGTCCGAGACCAGGAGACCAGGAGAGAGAGCAGAGCAGCGCTGGGACGCGGGGGGGCTGCCCGCACACGGCCCCCTCCCCTCCCGCCCGCCCTCCCAGAGCCAGGCAGACTGCAGTGAGCCTTGGAGACAGCGAGAGAGCAGGCTAGAGGGAGGGGAGAGGCAGACACACACACACACACACACACACACTCGCACGCGCGGCCCGCACACGGGAGAGACAGGGCCGTTGGTGGAAGGAGGGAGGACGCACACCTGACTCACAGAATGAGTGCAAAAGCGAGACCCTGCAGAGAGGGGCCAGGCGGGGTGCCCTTGTTCTGCGTGTGTGTGAGTGTGTGTGTGTCACACACTCAAAGAATCACAGTGACCCCCAGGGCTAGAGCAGAGAGACAACAAGGAGTATGGCATGGTGAGACAGAAGGACAGACAGACTGACCAAGAGACAGGGGATGGTGTGTGGGACCATCACACACACACACACACACACAGCATCTGATGCCGAAAGGGACCACAAGGGCACTGCACTGTAGGGAGGAAGGTGGGACAGACAGAGGGACAGACAGACACACCGGGGTGAGAGGACACCCGGCAGGGGCGCTCCAAGGAGGAGGGGAAGACAGAGGGGAGGGGCCGGGGCCAGGCATGAGACCCTCCCTCTCCGCCCCTCCTTCCCACTGACAAAGGACGCTGTTAGCACACAGTAGGGCAGGAGCTATTCTGGAAGCCCCTTCCCTCGAGAGGCCGCAGAGGGAGGAGAATGACTCTACTTGGGAGTGGGCAGGACATCAGTCTGTCAATCTGCAGGGACAGCGACTTAGAGCAGAAGACAGCACAGGGGGGGTCAGGAAAGGGCACTCCCGGCAGAGATGCGGCAGGCTCAAAGGCCCAGAGGGGTGTCTGGGATGGCAGGGGCGGTGACCGGTGTGGGGTGACCAAGAGGGATGAGGCTTGCGAAACAGGACAGGGCCTGACACCCCAGTGAAGGCCTGGACTGGGCCCAGGGACTGCAGGGGGCTCGGGGAAGACTGTCGCAGCATCATCGGAGCAGAGATCCAAAAGATGCGAATGAGGGAGTCTTCAGCGCTCTGGGGAAACAGTGACCCAGGCAGTGGGAACGGCATGTGCAAAGGCCCTGAGGTGGGAATGGCGAGGGCAGGTGGCAGGTGCGGAGGGAGAGTGAGGTGCCGGAGGCAAGGAGGGGGCTACAGAATGCCAGAGCCAGGGGGCCTTCCCGTAGGTGGCGGTTTGTGCCTGGATTCGCCAGTGGGGCACCTCTGGAGGGGAACGGGACCCTAGTGAGGACAGGGGGAGGCAGCCCATGACTCAGCGCTGCCCTGCCCAGCTCTGCCCTCCAGGGGCTTGTGGGTGGAGGACCCAAGGACACCCGGAAAGTTCCCCCAACAAACAAGTGTGTTTTCCTGAACAAACCTGCCCAGCAGCAGAGGGAGGGGGAGAGCGGAGCTAAGGAGCATAGCCGCAGCCTGACTGACGCAGGAAGGAGAGGAAAGCTCTCGAGGGCTCAGAGGGAGGGGCGCCGGGAGAGAGCGGAGCGGCGAGGTGAGACCCCCACTCCGCCAGAGGCTCCGGGATGACGCACGCACTCGCACGCGGCCCACGCGGGAAGCGGGGGTCTCGGCCAGGGCTCGTTTGACGCACGCGCCTCTCAGGCTCAGGCAGTGACGTGCTGACCCCAGCAATCCCCCAGGAGCGGGCGGGGAGGGGTAAGAGGGGAGGGGAAGATGCGAGCCAGCTAGCAGACAGACAGACAGAGAGCCCGTGGCGCCTCCAGAGCCCCCACAGAGGGGAGGAAGGACACACGGACAGGATCACCCAGGCAACTCCTCACTCAGGGAGACACCCCCAACGCAGCCCCCCACAGAGGGGACTGGCCGACAGACACACAGAGGGACACGGGCGGATGGCGGCCACACAGCAGGCCAGGCAGAGACCCGCAGAGCGCCTGCGACACCGGCAAGGACAGCCAGCCAGAAACCCGCGCCACGACACACAGCCACACGCACAAATCAGACAGGAGGACACCCAGTCACACACACACAGACATGTCCCCTGCCCAGAGAGGGACAGCCAGAGCAGACACACACCCCAACACTCAGAGACGAACAGACAGACACGGACAGGGAAGCACCCAGGAGAATACTCACCCCTAGACGGACCAGAGCACACCTGCTGCCACGGGGAGAGACAGGCGGGACCCAGCGAGGGCAGGATGGAAAGGGAGGTCAGGGAGGTGAGAAGATGGAGCAGAGGGCAAGGACATGAGGCCATGTGCCCGCAGCCCAGCAGACCAGGGGCCGGGCCAGGGCTGCTCCTCTGTCCCCAGGCTGGCCCAGCAGGTGCTCGGTCAGGAAGTGATCACTGAGCACACAACCAAATTCGCCCAGTGTAGGCCGAGGGCAGCTGGAGCACTGCACCAGCTGTGGGTCTGTGGCAGGTGACAGGTGACAGGGATGCCAGGGAGAGGACTGGAGCACGGCCCAAGGCAGGTGAAGTTCTGGGTGGAGAGGCAGAGACAGGCAAGGCCATCTTGGGGACCACATGGACAGAGGTTGTCCTCGAGCACAGGTCTACGCTGGGTGCCACTGGGCAGCAGGGCACTCAAGCCAGGGCGCCTAGTGGCTTTGGAGGAGGCGGTGGGTTCTGTCATGGGGTGCCCACCGGATGTCCGGGAGCCTGGTGTACAGGGAGAGCTGGAACTCAGAGGTGGAGGCCAGGGGTGGTCCCTACAGAGGGCGAGGTCACTAGGCTTGGGCCAGAAGGGAATAGGACGAGGAGCAAAGCCCAGACAAAGGGCGAGACTCACAGAGGCACCTGCAGGGAGCAGGGAGGCTCAGGGGGGACACCGTGTGCGCAGAGGCAGACAGCTGTGTCTGCAGGGAGGCGGTGAGGGCATGAGGTCACAGAGCCACTTGGGGTCCAGCACGGGAGTAAGCAGGGGATGCGGCATGAAGGCAGCTTGGGAGGGGCAGAGGAGCCGCCGGTGGGGCGGGGAGGGGTGGGGGTCGCTCTGCGGTGGAGACATGGACGCGGTGAGCAGACAGGCCCCGGCTCGGCCCGAGCCCCGCGTGTGGGCGGCGTGTGTGTGCAGCACACAGAGTTGGCCAGGGCCGGGAGGTGTGAGGGACAGGGGCAGGGGCACGGAAGTGGGCAGGGCGGGAACCAGCCCCACGCATCCCTCAGAGCCCGCAGGGCAGGAAGCAGGGGAGGGACAGCCAGAGAGAGACCCAGGGCCAGGCTCCCCTGGAAAAATCTAGATGGAGCCCGGAGAGTGGGAGAGGGAGGGACGGCGGCAGAGGTGGGGAAGCAGAGAGGGGAGGCGTGGGCGATGGGCGCACACACACACACACACACACACACAATCCTGCAGCGAGCAGCACGGAGTAGAGCTGAATTCAATAAGGACGTGGAGAGGGAGCTGCGGAGAGAGCGGGAGGGAGGGCGGGCGGTGGGAGGGGGCGTTAGACACACAGAGCCGGCTCAAGAGGGATTCGGTGATTGTTGATGGAATAAAGGAACAAAGACAAGGACTCCCAGGAGGGGAGCGACAGCTGAGAAAGTTCTAAACTTTCCAGACAGACAGACAGACAGAATGTCATGCACACGCGCAGTGAGAAAGAAACCCAAACCACGAACGGGAGGCACAATTAGAGGGAGCCCGCCAGGGGCTGGGACAGTCCGCTCTTGTGCCGGGTGGCAGAGCCACAGGTGTAGACGCATGAAATTCCTCAGGGTTTTTCACTTCGGGTTTGTGTGTTTTATGGAGTGTAAGTTATACACCAATTTTTTCAATGAGAGAAAGAGGATAAAAGAGGGAAGGAAAGATGAATGCATCAGACGAGGAGACAGGGACGGGCACACGCACACGCACGCGAGTACAAATGATGCCCAGGTGAGAATAAACCTTGAGAAGGATGAAAAAGGAAATAAAAAGATCATGTGAGCAAGAGAGAGCAAAAGACCGACTCCTAGACCCTCACTTGGGATGGGGAGTGCGGGGTCCAGAACCCGCAATGGGGGTGGGGAGCACTGAGATGGCCCTGCAGGAACCAGCAGGAGGACGGCAGGGCAGGCCTGCCAGAGGGCCAGGGCCAGGGGAGGGAGAAAAAAGGGCCCCGAAACAGCTCTCAGACAGAGCGGTGGACGGACAGGCAGATGGCCTGGGAGATGGCTGCGGAAAGAGACAAGGAGAGACGCCGGGGGACGTGGGGAGAGGGACTGACACGGCCAGGTCTGCACAAATGCAGACAGGGCCCGAGAGAGGACTGTCTCTCATAGACTCACGCGCGCGCACACATACACACACACACACACACACACCCTCACGCAGACACCGCACACCTCAAGGGAGCTGTTCGGCATGTGTTGACCAAAAGAAAATATAAAAGAAATTGCCCCAGAGTGTAAGAAGAGATTAGACGCAGTGGCAGGGATGACACACAGACAGACAGCTTGTCACACGCTCTGATTCACGCACGCAAGCCTCTCTCCATGAATGCCACACACACAGCGCCAGGGCAGATTTCAGCGGCGCCTTAGAGACAGGGCGAGAACAGGCGGGAAGGAGGAGGGGGAAGACACACACACGCGCACACACACACAGCCCAGCACACAGGAGACACCAAGGGGTGTTGATTGAATGAAGGGACAAATGCAAGTGACTCAAAGAATGAGCACAAAAGCCAAGCCCTGCATGCAGAGAGGGGCCAGAAAGGGGGCTCTGACCCCGTCTCTCTTTGTCACACACACAGGGACACACATACACACACACAGCCAGGCAGGAGCAGCTGCTCGCGATGAGTGTTATAGGAAGAGAGGAGGGAGTGAAAGAAATCAAACCCCCAGCCCACGGCAGGGACCCCAGCACTGGAGCGGGGGCGGCAGGTGCTCCGCACCCCGCTGTCCCACAGGCCCGCAGAGACGGGAAGGGCAGGCGCCCCGGGGACAGGTGAGGAGCTGGGCCTGGCTGGGCCACACAGACGCAAGCACACGCCCGGGGGGGCTGGGGGGGCTGTACAAGTGCTGGGGGCAGCAGGGGCGGGGGCGTGGTGGGGGGAGGAAATGAATGGGAGGTGGAATAATGGCCAAGCCTGTTAGAAAGAGCAAGAACACACACACACACACACACACACACACACACACACACGACTCTGCAGTCACGTCCTAACGGGAAAAACTAATTAGTGCCTGAGACAGTTAAACTAAAACTGAGAGGCAAAGACAGAGAGAAACAGAAACAGACAAAGAGAGGCTCAGCGACGAGACAGACAGAGACAGAGAGACACAAAGCGAGAACAAAAACAAAAGACAGAACGAGAAAAGCAGACAGGAAACGGAGACAAAGACAGGAAAACAAAGCCGGACAGGAAAGGAGGAAGACAGTGAGAACGGTTGGGTTAGGACCGCACGAAAGGACGAGGGAACGAGGGAACGAAAGCCGTGTCGGGTGGGAGGGCCCCTCGGCACAGCCCGTGCTGGATTCAGGCAGAAGCAAGGGACCACCCGCCACATCCAAGCCACACGCGTGCCGGGCCGCACACGCGCCACACTGCACACGCCCGCCTGGGGCACACACACCGCACAGTGCGACACACGCTCTGCACAGCAGACACGCACGCCTGGACTGTGGTGGACAGGGTGTGGGGACTTGGGGACACGGGGAGGTGAGGAAGGGGGAGCCGGACCCAAGGAATTCCACATGGACAAACAGAGAAAAGACAAATGCCAGTAAAGCCCCAGAGAGGACAGGGAGGGAGAGAGATCGGAGAGACTCTGCGGCCCCCCTTGCCCTCTCTTGGCGTGTCTATATGTCTGTCTGTCTGTCTCTCACACACACACTATCGCAAACCCCAGAAAAGTGTGCACACACGGAGGCGGAGGAGAGAGAGGCTGCGGCAACGGGCTGCCTGCCCCGGCCTGGCCTCCCGGGCTCTGCACATGGGGAGGGTCGCTGCCCGGAGTGCTCCCTGCTCCCCACTTCACCCAGTCACCCCCTCATCCTCCGGCCTCAGCTCAGCCTCTCCTCTCCGCCCCTCCGCACAGGCTCACAGCCCTGTCCCCATTCTCCCGAGCCCCGGGGCCCTGCTGCCGCTGTTGTGCCCATCTGTCCTTCTAGGCAGTGAGTGGCCCCAGCTGATTTCCTCACCCTGGGCCCCTCGCGCCCAAGCCCCCAAGCCCAGGCTGGCCCACAGCGGGTGCTGAACGGAAACTTGTTAAAGGAACGAGTGAATGAGCCGGCGAGTGAGAGTGCAGGAACGCCAGCGCAGCTGCGTGACAGTAGAGGTGGAGAGATGCAGGGGTTCACTCGGCCACACAGCAGAGCTCAAGAGGAGGGGAGGGGGCGAGAGAGACCCGAGCGACGGGAAGACAGGGCCCGGCACATCTGGAACAGTCCAGATGGAGGTATGGGGGGGCACGAGAAGCCGGGGCAGGCAGCAGGCACGTGAAGCACTCGGTGCATATGCACACACACACGCATACAGAGGACAAAAATGCCACACACATGGAGCCAGGCCATCGCCTTAGAGACAGGGAGAGGACAGGTGGGCAGGAGGGAGGGGGCCTCTCTGTCTCTGTCGCTCTCTGCTGGGCAGGAGCAGCTGCTCCACCACCATGAGTGTTGTAGGAAGATCCCAGGGAGTGAAAGAAAACAAACCCCGCAGCCCACGGCAGCGGCAGCGACCCCCAGTGCTGGAGCCAGGGGAGGCGGGGGCGTGGGGTCAGGGCCGGGAGCACAGCCATAAGCCTGCAGATCTGCGTGCATTAAGTTCTGGGGGGTTGTGGGTGAGATGTCCAGGGATGGTCGCCAGGGAAACCATCTGGGAGGCAAGCCTTGAGGCTGCGGCTGGGACAGAATGGGCAGTGAGGAGAAACTACCCCCGAGGCCAAGCCCCCGTAGCCCCAGCCCCAGGGACGGGCATACAGGGAGGGAGGGAAGGAAGGAGAAAGGGAGGTCAGGTGGTAGGTAGAGACAGAAAGGCCCGCTGGCAGGGAGATCCAGCCACATGTGCATGGACACACACACACACACACACACACACACACACACACCCCAGGGGGTGGAACAATCAAAGAAAGAGACAGGCATTTAATAAGAACACAGCAAGAAGGAGGTGGGAGGCAGAGGCTGACATGAAGACAGAAAGACAGACGGACACAGGCCCAGGATCCCAGGAGACATGCCCCAAGGGAAGTGTAAGTCCGGAGCTGAGCGGAAAGAGCCCCAGAGCGGGGAGGGCTGGAGAGAGCAAGGACCTGGACAGACAGACAGACAGACAGAGAGCCCATCTCCCTGCCCCTGCCCTTCCCGCCCGCCCCCATCTGGCTCCCTCCCCATCCATCCTGTCTGTCTTCGCCCATCTCTCTCTCTGCAAAACATGGCCTTTTGGAGCCTGCGAGAGAAAAATGTGCAAAAGAAGACAGAGATGAGAGAAAACGCAGACCAGGGACTGTGTGTGTGGCATGTGTGTGCACGCACGTGTGCCCTGCACACAGGCTGGTCTGGAGAATTTTACGGGAGAGAAGGGAGGAAATGAAAGGAGCAGAGGGTGAACCAAGACGTGGCAGCGCCCAGCACGGCCTGGGAGGCGGCGGGAGCAGGGACACGAGCGTCCCACGCACACCACACCACACCACCACACACACACCACACCACACACCCGACACGCACCGCACACACTCTGCACGTACCACACACCCTCCATATACCACACACTGTGCACACGGCACACACCCTACACCCAATACACAAATTACACACACCATACGCTGCACACTGCACACACAGCAACTCCCCCTGCACACAATACACACAGCACACACATGACACCATGCATACACCCCACGCTGCACACATGGCATATGCCACACACACCATGCTGCACACGCTGCACACGCTGCACACGCTGCACACGCTGCACACACTGGAAGGGGAGGCCACGAACGCATGCTGAAAGGGAGGCAGAGAGGGGCTGCGGGAAGACACACGGCCCAGGCATAGAGGGCCTGACACGCACACACGTGCAGGCAAGCGCCCTCCTCACACACGTGCAAGGCCATGGCAGCACCAGCCCGCAGGAATCTCCAACCCAAGTTTTACGAGGCCAGCGGTCCAGAGACAGAGCGATGAGTGCAGCCCAAGGCTGGAGAGAGGGACAGAGACAGAGACCTGGAGGCAGAGAGCGGCGACAGGCCTGAGGGTCGCACGCACCCTGGAGACTGCCCCACCTCCAGGCAGGAGGGACGGAGGAGGGGGTGCGAACTATGATTTAGTCTTTTCTTACTTGTGCTTTTCTATACCTTTCCTACTCTGCCAAAAAGAATATATATTATTTTTGTCATGGGGGAAAACATTTTATGTTTCTCACAAACAAGACACGCAGGTAGAGTAAGAGTAAAACCAACTGAAACCAGAAAGGGGAGGCTGGGCCGGGGGTCCCAGGGCCTCTCTTCCCCTGAAGGGGGCTGGGAACGGGACAGGG